>CM043868.1:35559609-35684609 GCA_023846275.1 Vanilla planifolia | reverse complement strand
TTGCACAAACCACATGCACACACACATGCATGGACCATAACAAGCACACACACCTAAACAAATATAAGCACACACACACAAGACATACAGTCACAGGCACTCACATGTGTACACATGCATAATCATTGACTAGCACATACACGCTTGCATACACAAATATGCATGCATAAACACACACATGTGCATAAGTATGTACACACGTACACACATGTGTATGCACACACACACATTCACATAAACACACCAACACACACACACACACACAGATGCATACAATACACTCAAACATGCACATGAATGCACACATGCATAAACACACAAAGATACACAAACACATACATGCACGCAAACATAAATACACATGCACATGCATGCACACATGCACACCCATACGCATACACACATATGCACACATATACATTGACTCATGTACACACATATATACATACAAACATGCTTAAATTGAATCACACACATGCATGCAAGCACATGCACAAAAATGTGCACACACATATACACACTCACTCTCATATGCATGCACACTTGCACACACAAGCACATATACTTACAAACTCAACCACACACACATGCACACAAAGAAATATAAATGCTTGTATACACACATACAAATTCACACATATGTATACACACATGCACAAACACATGCACACACACATACATGCAGAAGTTATAATGGAGCATGCACATGCTTGTGCACACACACATACATACATGCACACTTGCACAAATGCACACAAATGCACACAAATACACACACATAGGCACACAGATGCACACATGCCTGCCCACATGTAGAAAAACATATAGAGGCATATATACATGCAAGCATAACAATGAACACTCACACACATAAATGCATGCACAAGAATGCACACACATACATGCACACACAATCATGCCATAGACGCACATGCACACACACACACACACACATTGCATACAAGAATACAAACAAAAATAAACACACATAGACACACATATATACATGCAAACATGCTTAAATGCACACACACATACATGCAAGCACACGCACAAAAATGTGCACACATATGCACACTCACTCTCATATGCATGCACACTTGCACACACAAGCACATATACTTACAAACTAAACCAAACACACATGCATATACACACAAAGTCACACACGCATGCACACAAAGAAATACAAATGCATGTATGCACACATACAAATTCACACACATGTATACACACATGCACACACAGTCATGTACATGCACATACATGCAAAAGCTATAATGGAGCATGCACATGCTTGTGCACACACACATACATACATGCATAGTTGCACAAATGCACACAAATACACACATATTGGCACACAGATGCACACATGCCTGCCCATATGCACAAACACATATAGAGTTATATATACATGCAAGCATAACAATGCACACTCACACACATAAATGCATGCACAAGAATGCACACACATACATGCACCCACAATCACACCATAGACACATACAGCCACAAACCAACACACACAAACAAAAACATATACACACATGCACACACACACACACATAACATACAAGAATACAAACAAAAATAAACACACACACATGCACACACACACAGGCACATGTGCAAGTACGGATACTCATACAGAAGCTCAAAGACATTCACACACATGAACACACGATCATGAATGCACACACACACACTCGCATGAATGAAAAGACATACATGCACACACACTTATGCACACATGCACATGCATATATGCATAACAATATACACATGTGTGTACATAAAATTATGCACACACAAGCCCACAAACATGCACACATATGCACTCATAAACACATGTATGAACACAAATGCATAGTCTAAATGTGCATGTACATGATAATGCACATATGCACAAATGCATTAAGATAACACACACAAATACACACACATACACATCCTTTAGCAAGCATGCACACACACACAAATGCACCCACACACATAGATGCATGCAAATATACACATACACACATGCACATGAACTCATACAGAGACACAAATACACATGCATGCATATGCACATGAACACACTCATAGATTTGTACACATGGGCACACACACATGAACAGCCAATGCACACATACTCATAAACATGTAGGCACACATGCATGCACTTCCACACATACATGCACACACATGCACACACACACACAGACACAAACTTGCACACACACAAGTACACTCATGCATTGACACTAATGGAAGAGCACACATGCACACCAAAATGCTTGCACACACAAACAAAAAGACACACACGCTAATGACCATGCACACACACTCATCAGCTTAATTAAACCTATACACAAAGAGACACATGCACACATACACATGCATGCACACATATATACACTTGCACACACATTCACATGTATAGGCAAACACCCACACACACATACACACACACACACACACGTAAACACACATTCACCAACATGCATATGCGCATATGCACACAGATACACGAGCACACAAGCACATGCATTCACACACATGTAGACACACAAGCAAACACACACTATGCATGTAAAAGCTAACATGCACATACTCACACACATGCTCACACACACACCCCCACATAAACACACTTGAAAGGTCACACAAAAACACAAAAATGCATATAAACTCACATGCACATGCACACACACACATGCATAAGCACATACATGCACATGTGCATGCATATGTACACACATACAATTACAAGCATACACATGTAAGTGTGCACACATAAACATGCTTGTAGACAAATGTACGTGCAACACAGACTTGCACAAATGCTTGTGGGCAAACACATGTGCATGAACACACAAAAACATGTGTTGATGTGCACACAAACATACACACACACTCACTCATGAACACACACATGCTCACACACCCTGCATATGAACACACATATGCATTCACCCACATGCACACACGTGTGTGCATGTACACACAGTCATGTACATACACTAACACTCACACACATACATCCATGCATGTGCACACACACCTACACACACATACAAATACACATGCACACAAGCACACACAAATAGACACAAATAAGCGCACACGTGTACACACATGCATGTGCATAGCAACACACATAGACCTATACATACACATAATCACACACATGCAAACACACAAATACAAATATACAAGCACACATACACACGTAGGAACACACACACACACACACACCTAAACATGCATGCACATGCACAAGCATACATGTACAAAGACATACACAAGAACATGCATAGACACATGAGCACACTAACGAACACACATGCTCAAGTACATATGCATGCATAAAAATAGGCACACATATTAGCACACAAAAATGCATACATAAACACACATGCACTCATGTACACACATGCACACATAATACACAAATGGATAAAAATAGGCATAGACACACAAACACACACATGCACACAAACAAATGCACACACATAAGATAAATACAAATACATGCATGCATAAACACATACCCAGACTCACACATAAACATGCTCCCACACAAGCATGCAAACATGCATAGAGGAACAAGTGCACACACATAAAAATACACACACATATGCATACACTTGCTCACTCGCACAAACACATACACATGCACACACATCCATGATACACGCACATGCACAAACACAGGTATGCACACAAATGCACACACATAAATGCATAAACACACACATGCATAGATAGACACATGCAAAAGCGCATACGCATAAGCATGCAAGCACCCACACACAATCACATAAACACATGCACACACAAACACATGTGTGCAGACATCCACATGCATAGACACACACATGCACACACCCATAAACACACACATGCACAAGCATGCTTGCATGCATGTACACCCCTGGACACATGCATAAGAAAATAAGCATACACATGTATACACACATGCACACAGATGCACACACAACCACACACACACCCAAGCAAACAAATGCACACACATGGACACGCACATGCACATGCACATGCACTCACACACAAACATGCACACTCACACCCAATGGCTATAGACATGTATGCACTTGCATATTGACACATGCATGCATGCACACACATGCACGCACACACACATGCATACATATGCAAGTAAATAGACACATACACAAGTATGGACACACATAAAAGAATGCACACACACATACATACATGCATACATAAATATGCACACAAAATGACACATCTACACACATGTGCATGCACTTACATGTGTGCACTGAGAAGCATGAATGTATAAATGCACAAACACATGCACGTGTGCTTGCATACATGCACATAGAGACACACACATAGTCATACATGCAAGAACACACACAGATGCATGCATAGACAAATGTAAACACATACAGATTTATTCACACATGCATGCCTATGTATGGACACACACATATGCACAAGAAAATATACACACAGGCATGTAGATATATACACATACATGGATGGACACTAATATGTACACACACACATGCACATGCATAAGCATGTATACACATATGCACCTACACACAAGTATGCATAAGCATGCATACATGCACACAAATACACGTGCACACACATGTACATACATACATACACATGCATGCACATAGGTGCACAAACTCACTGACAACCATACATTTACACATACACACATGCACATACAGATAAAAGCACACATGCACAAATAGACACTTGTATAGATGAGCACACGCATACAGACATGCACAAGCAAAAAAATACATGCACACACACACACATAGATGTGTACCCATGCATATGCACTCACACACATAGGCATGCACACATTGACATGCACACACACATACACATATGCACATGTACGTACACTTGCATGCATACTCACATTCACAAACACATGCACAAAAACTATATTCATATACATGCACACACAAACACATATATGGGCATATAAGTACACACACAAATGCACACATGCACACATATACTTTTGCAAATGAACACTCACATACACATGCACAAGCACACACAAAGACATGTACACACACTTAAATGAACACATATATCAATGTACACACACATACAGGCACATACACATATTACCATTCACCTATACACACACATCAGAACACAAACTCACAAAAAAACATGTGCAAGTAGAAAAGCACATGGACACACAAATACATACATGCACACACATGCACAATTGAAACATACATAGGCACATTCACACAAACACATACATACATATAGACAAATGCGTGCTTATGCACAGTAATAGAAATATACACACACACACGAATACAAACATACACATGCATACCAACACAAAAACTCTAAAACACATGTGTGTCTGCATGCACACACACTCTCACATACTAACACACATGGTTACACACACACATAAACATGCATGCATACATGCACATCCATGTAGTGACACACAGAAATATAAACACACACTCACAAACATACACATGCCTACACACACATGCATACCAAAATGTACTAACTCATATGCATGTATGCACACACAAACACACACATGATGACACATACAAGTATATGCACCAAAACACATTAACACACGCACACATTCTCCCATTCACACACACCCAAACACATGAATGCTTGAAAAGTGCATGCACCCACACACACACAAGTATGAGTTCATGCCATAAAAATATACAAGAAAATGTGAACACATGCACATACACACACCTACACACCCTCTCCAACCACACAAATAGATGCACACACTCACAAACATATGCATACACATACACACAAAAACATGCATGCACACACAGGCAGACACACAAATACATGAACTCACATGGGTATGCACAACTATTCACACACACTTGCATAGACATGTAAGCACACACATGCACCCACACAAAAAAAATGACATGCACATATACAAATTGGCACATATATGTTGGCCTCAATATGGTCAAGTACACAACACACATTCATGCATAGACACACACATTCACATGCACATACACAAACACAGACATACACCCACATGCACATACACACACAATCATGCATGCACACAGACATGTAGAAACACACATATGTAACCTTGCACACCCAAGAACACGTACACATAGATAGATGCATAAACATATAGGTATGCAAGCACAAATAATTTCATGCATCCACACACGCACAAGCAAATAAACACAAGCCGATATGCTTGTGCACATGCCCAAATACGAACACACTAAAAAAATGTATGCATGCACACATGTACACAAACATGTCCACTCATGCACACCCATGTACACTCACTTGCACACAATAACATAGATACACTTAAACATACGTGCACATGCACACACACATACACAAAAACACATAGACATGCACACATCCACAGATGAATACACTTGCACATGCAAACATGCACACTCATCCACACACTTATGTACACATACAGACACATGCATAAGCGTGCATAGTACACATTCACACATGCACATGCACACACATACACAAGCATAAGCATGCACACTCACATACACATGCACAAACACACCAACATAAATGCATGCATACATTGATGAAGACATTGGTGCATGTGCTGGCACACTTGCACAAACACACATGCATGTACACACACATATACACATGTACACACATAATGATGCATGCAAACACATGCACATATACACACAAGCATGTATGCACATAAACAAACAACACACATACAGACATATAGATAAATGCACATGTACACATGCATACACACACATAAGCACACAAATGCATGCACATAGACACATGCACACATCCACACACAAAACCACACAAAAACATGAACATACACATACACATGCACACATGCATGCACATACTCAGTGCATACAAACACCCGTACATATGCATACATGCACACACTCACCCATACACATGCACCATGACGTGCACACACATGCACATGCACAAACACACACACACACACACATGCACACCCATGGACACACTAGCACACACACACAAATGGACACATGCACTTATTTACACATGCAAAAACACACACACATCCACACACAAATGAACATACACATGGACATGCAAGTATGTACATGCACATACAAACACACATGTATGTATGCACACACAATCATACATATACATACATACAAAATCACAAACTTACAAAAATGAACATACATGCATACACATGCACAGGCACACACACATGCATGCTCACACAAACACATACACACGTACACAAACACATGAACACACATATACACACACACAAGGACACACACAAACACATGCATACATGCACACACACATGCACTCATATTTGCATAAATGCACACACACAAATACATATATGCACACTTGCATGACAAAACAAACACATACAAATGCATTCATATGCACACACACTTGCAGACATATATGCATGCCACACACATATCCATACACACATGTGAGGGTACTAGCACACACATGCACTCACACATACACATGCAAACACAAGTGCACATATATACACAAGCATGAAAACATAAGTACACACACACACATAAATATGTGCTCATACACATGCACACACACATGTAAGCACACACAAAGATAATCATACTTATGCGTGTGCACACATGCACACATACATGTGCAAACATGTAGGTGTGCACACACACACTTGAACACACATAAAAAGGCAATAATAGACACACAAACACCCACCCACACATGCATACACGAACATTGACAAACATGTGCATGTGTGCACATTTACAAACATGAACACACACATGCATGCACGCACAAACAACAACACACACTCCCACACACTCATGCAAGCATAAGCACAGATGCATGTGCACAATAAAATACACACATACATTTACACACATGTAAGTGCACAACCACAAAGATACACGCACATGCATGAATACACACATCATCACTAGGTACACATATGAACATGTTCAAGCACATAAATTGAAAATAACATAGAAGCAAAAACACACACCCATACACTTACACATACACACACACTTACACACACATGTACACACACACACACATTCCTACACCCACACACACTCATGACCAACACATGCAAACATGCATAGGCTCATGCATCTGCACACACAAGCTTGCACACATAAACATACATAAGAATATACACAAAAACAAACAATCACACTCACACATGCACACACATACATACACATGTTCATAGACATGCACATGTACAAGCACATGCTCACACATGTGCATTGATGCGCATTGAAGTACAATACACAAAAACACACTAATGTGCTCATGCAACACATGCATGCATACATAAACACACATGAATGGACACACACACACACACACGACTCACAAGCAAATGCACAAACACATGCACTCGCACACATGCAAAAACAAACACAGATACACACATAAACAAATACACACAAACACTTAAATCATAAGTAGACAAACATGCACGTAGACAGACATGCACAAATGCACATCCTCACATGAATGCATGCACACCCACACACACTCGCATAATCCACATGCATACACATGCATACACAAACACAACCATGCACATGCACACACACACACATGCAAAGGAACACGCACTCACTTATGCATGCACAAGAACACCCACTCATAGGCATAGGCATGTGTGTGTGAACACATGTAGATACACATGCATATACACACACATACACACACACACACATAGATGTATGCACACCCACAACCAAAAACATGTATACACATGCACGCACATGCATAAGTAGCATACACACAAACACACATGTATACACTCACGCTCACACACAAATATACACACAAGCACACAAATGTATGTACACATACAAACATGTACACACATGCACCCACAAGCACATACATAAGCACAAGCATTCTTATGCACTCACCTAGCATGCACAAATGCATGCACCCATGCAAGAACACACGTGCATAAGGTACACATAGACACATGCACTCCCATTCAAAAGAAAAACATGCATGCACACACAAACATAGAACAACACACTCATACACATGCACATGCAAATGCACAAACATGCACATGAACATGCATGCACAAATACATACACATGCATAGATTCATAGTCATGCACATATAAGAACACACACACATAACAATATGCACATGCACACGAACATATGCAAACCCACATATGCACACATGCATACAGATATATACACATGAACAAGTTTGCACACATCCACACACATACATACATATGCATAAACACACATTTGCAAACAAACACACATGCATGCACACTCGAACACATATACAAAAACTTGAGCATTCATGCTCACACACACACAAACACAATCACATATGTAGACACAGATGCACAAAAAACCCATATGCACACACATATACAGATGCATGCACACGTAGATGCACACACAAACACATGTAAAGACATGCACAAACACACACACACAGACATATACACATGCACATGCATAAGCACATACACGTGCACATATGCAGACACATATGTACTCACACATACACATAGACATGCACATGCATGCACATGCTCACATACCCAGACACACCCACAAACACTCATGCAAACATGCACACACAAACACACATGCACATGCTAATGCACTTGCACTAACACACATAAATATACACAAACATGTGTAGACATGGACACACAAGAATGCACCCTTTCACACACACAAAAACAAAAAATTTACAATTACACACATGTACATAAAAGCACACAAACACACAGACATGCATGCACACACACACACATAAACACTTGCATAATTGGATACACACATGCACATGCATGTGCATAAACTCACATGCACAAGCACTTGCATAAACACACATGCACAAGCACGTGCATAAACACAAATGCACCTGCACGTGCATAAACCCTCATGCACATGAACGTGCATAAACACACCTGCACATGCACATGCATAAACACATATGCACATTCCCACATATAGATGTGGCACATGCTCACACGTGCACACACACACACACATGCACACACACACACACACACATACTTGCACAATTATGCATAAACACGCAAACACATGCACGCACATGAATGCACATGTGCACAGAACCATAAGGACATGTAAGGACACATAGATGTACACACACACACACACACATAAAGACACTTGCACATACATGCATGTGAACACGGATATGCACATACTCGCACATGTCGACATACACATATACATGAACCTATGCAAACATGCCTATACATAAACATGCATACACACACATCTGAGCACAGGCACATGTGTGTGTGCATACACATTCACACATAGGCCCACACACACATATGCACACATAATCACATGCACTTATGTACACATTCACATAAGCACACACATATGAAATAGACACCCATGTATACACACACACACATACACACATACACACATGCATGCATGAACACTCATATTGATGCACACAAACAAACAAACAAACACACACACACATGTAGACACATACATTCACACACACGTGCATGCCCGCACACACACACACACAATGCCTAAGTGCAAGAACAATTGCACAAACACATGCACCACACATGTACACATGCCCAAACATAGATGCACACACATGCATACAGACTCACACATGCAAGAACATGCAAACACACTCAAACATGCACACATACATTTACACTCAAACACATAAGAGCATGCAAACACACACTCAAATACAAAAAAATGCTTGCAAAAACACATGTATGCTTTTAGAAACACAAACACATGCACACAAATGTGCACACACACAAATATACACAAGCACATACACACAGACATACACACACAAATTCTTACAGGCACATTTGCATGTATACATACACACATACATTCGAACATAAATGCCTATGCATGAATGCACATATGAACACCTACATGCATGCATGCACAGAGGCACATACACATACACAAATATATATGTGCAAACATGCTCATACACATGCATATAGTAGACATAGACACACATGCACACCCAAATGCACACATGTATTCGCACACACCCACACATGTTTGCACATCCTACACACACAAATACACAAGCACCCATGCACTCGCCAACTCACACATGTGTGTGCATGCAAACACTCGTGCAACCATAGACATACACATGCACACACTCAAATACACAAACACCAAAACATATACCCACACACATACATGTATGCAAACATGCACAAGCTATCTCACACACACACAAACATTGACATGCACACACACACACACATGCACACCCATATACATACACATGCACAAGAAAACACACACACGCACACACACTCACTCTAACATCCACACAAACATAGAAGCACACATGCACACAGGACACATTCACACACACATGAACATGTAGAAAAATATCTACATGCATAGACAAGCAAAACACACACACAAACATGCACAAGTTTACACATGCACACATAAACACATGGTCACATGCATTACACACATGTAGACATTCAAATTCACAGACATAGATGCTCATGCACATTGACACAAAAGCACAACAACACACTTATATACACATGCATGGAGGTGCAAATTCATCCACAAACATGCACACGCACAAATACACACGCACATATATACTTATGCACAAACACACACACAAACACATCCATATGGATGCATATATATACACACATACATATATATGCAGCCATACTCACACATGCACACAAAAGAACACACACAAGAATACCTTTGCACATGTACACACACATTCACACATGTATAAGCATGCACACACGTGCATATTTTCTTGTAGAAATGCACACTTACTAACATGAAAACAAATGCATGCATACACATGCTTAAATACACACATGCAAGCATGTATATGTGTGCACACTCACAGGCAATCACATACACACAAACACAAGCACATGCACACAGACACACAAATATGCATAGAAACACACATAAAACAATGGCACAATCACATGTGCATGTATATGCACACACAGAGACACACACACCTATACACATACACATATGCACATGCACATTAACACATGCACACACATGCACACACACATGCACATTTAAAAACAAACATGAATGCATAGCACAAACACATAAATGCACAAGCACATGCATGTAGATGCACAATAATGCATACACACAAACTCATCCATACCCAAAAACATATACCCACTCCCATATAGTCATGGACAAATGAGTGCATGTGCACACAAAAAAATGTAAGCAAACACAAATGTAGATGCACATGTGCACACACATGCACAAAGATACATGCACATAAACTCCCGCACAAAAACACATATAGATGAGTACACACACGTGCACATGCACACACACATGCTTACGCCTACGTATACACATGCATCCACACACATAAAGATGCACACGTGCACCCATGTACACATGCATTTGCATATATACACAAATAGATGCAAACTAGCACACACAAAAAATTACACACATAAGAACACACACACATATATATGCACACATGCACACATATAGAAAAATACACACACACACACATACACATGCACATGCATATGCACACACACATTCACACAAATACATGAATACACATAAAAATACATACATGCACACACACATAAGTGTATGCATGCACATGCACAAACTTTCATGCACAAAAACTCATAAGCACACAGGTGAACACAAACACAATCTCATGTACACATATCTATACACACACACACACATGTAGGCATACACACACACTAACACAAATACACATAAACTTGTTCACACATGCACAAGCAAAGATGCACATACAAACATAGACACACATGCAAACACAACATACACATGCACACATACACACACTCTCATATACACATACACATGAACACACACTCAAATGTACATAGACACACATGCACCCACAAACACACACATACACATACACACACATGCACATGTGTGAACACTCACACACATTAACATGCATACACACATACACACATATGTAAACACACACACATACACATACACATATGCACATATGCACATGCAAACACACGTGCATATACACACACACACAAACACATGCACATGCACACACACATACTCACACATTCACACATGAAAGCATAAACACATGCACACCCAAACATGCATGCACAAGTATGTAGACATGAACAAACACATCTGCACACACACACACACCAACATGTACACACATCACATTCACATGTACATATGCATGCACACACATATTCACAACTCATATGCATGCACAAGCACCCACACAAAATACACATACAAAGCACACACATGCACACATGCATGCACACACACACACACACACAAATGCATGCACACAAGCGCACACAAACACATACACTTATACACACATAGGAATTTATGTACACAAACATGCAAGCATGCACATGAGCACACATACGGATAAACAAATAGAAAAGAAACCAACACACACCCACACACATGAATACACTAATGCACCTACACATTGACATATATGTCCTCATATGCACATGCATGCACATGCACAAACACAACTCTTACATACATACACTTATAAACACACACACATGTATGCCTACAACACACACATAAGCACACACATATGCACATGCATGTAGACATACACAACTAGACAAACGCATAGGCTTAGCCACACATACACATGTGCACACACATGCACAGACATGCATGAACACACACACACAAGAAAAAATGCACATGAACACACATCCACACACATGCAAGTACACATGAACACATGTAAGCACACATAAGCACACCCACATGTGTAGATACACATGCACACACAATGACACACACATAGACAACCCTACACGCATGCATGCACATGCTCTCATAACACACACACACACATGCACCCATGCCTGCATACGCATGCACACACATATGCATACACACAAACACTCATGCATGCACACATCCAAAAAAACAAAGAAACATGCACATGAACACACATGCACACACATGGAAGTACACATGAATGCATGTAAACACACACAAACATACCAACATTTGTAGGTACACACACATACACAAACTTATACACATGCATGCACATGCTCACATAACATGCACACACATGCACCAACACCTACATATGCATACACACAAGCACGTATGCATATACACACACATATACACTTGCATACATACATGCTAATGCACAAAAAAAACATGCACTTGTATGCATATGCATGCACATAAATTCATAGACACATGCATGCACCCCCACACACATACAAGCCTACACACAAATCTATACACACATACATGCACCTACACATATATAGCAACAACCATACACATGCCCAAACACACATGCACATGCACACACACATCCACACACATATGCTTACACACATACACAAAAAAAACATAGACACACATGCACAAGCACATGCACATGCACATGCAAACACACATACACACACATACACACACACCCACACATACCCACACAGGCACACTACCACACATAATCACACGAATGTGCATGATCACTCATACACAAGAACATAAGAATGCATGTATACACACACATCCACACACACACACACACACATCCACACTACTCCATATATGCATAACAGCATGCATGATCATTCGTACACATGAACATTAGCATGCATGTACACATACACATGTACAAACATAGATACACTCACATAGGCATGTATGCACATGCATACACACACACACAAATGTATACACATACACATATGCTTATGTACACTCCTACACACGTCAATACCTTCACCACTCAAGCATGCATGCACACAAACATATACATAGAGGCACACATGCATGCTAAAATGCACACACATACACATACATACATGCACATATATAATTGCACTCACTTACACACACAAACCCATCCATATACACTTGTGTACACAGGCTACACATGCCTGCATGCATAGACTCATGCCCTTATGCACACATAAGCAGACACACACATGTAGACAAAAGCTTGTGCACAGCAACACACACACCAACACACACACACACACATGCACACATGAACATACAGAAAAGCACACTTGCACACACATAGACAAACACAAGAACATAAGGACACACACATACACACACCTGCATAAACATAATTGTGCACACACATAGGCACACACACACATGTTCACACACGCATTGACAGCACACACAATTATCAGCACATACACTAAATCACACACACACACCCATAAACACACACATGCACACATAAAAATGCATGCATACAAGAACGTGTAGAAGCATGCACACACACATAAACAAACACATGCACACACTCACACACACAAGCACGCATACATGCAATTGCATACACACAAGTAGGCACATGCACACACACATGCATGCACAAGCACACATGCACACACATGCATGTACAACACATAAACACACATGGGCACACGAACATAAGAACACATACACACAAATAAATACACATATGGATGTAAGCATGCACAATCACACCCCCACACACACATCCACACAAATATGC
This sequence comes from Vanilla planifolia, assembly GCA_023846275.1. Taxonomy (NCBI): domain Eukaryota; kingdom Viridiplantae; phylum Streptophyta; class Magnoliopsida; order Asparagales; family Orchidaceae; genus Vanilla; species Vanilla planifolia. Next base: position 35,669,005 of record CM043868.1, on the reverse strand, counting down.
TCACACACATGCATGCAAGCTCACATGCACATAGATATGCTAACACACACACATACTAAAACACACACATGCACACGCATAAACACACACATGCACATACACACAAGTGCACATGTAAACACACACATACACTCACACACTTGCTCACATAAATGCACACATACAAGCACATATTGATGCACACACACACTTAGGCACAAATGCACACACGCATGCACATGCATAGATAGACTCATGCACATGTATGCACACCCACAGCCACACAACACACACAAGCACACATAAACACATACAAATGCAAACATGCACACATGTGCACACATAAACACACACACACACATACATGCATGTACATGCACACAAATAGACAAACATGTTCGTACACACACATGCACACAAAAACATGCACATATGCAAGCACACACATGCACAAGGACACACACACATAAACACAATTGCAAACACAACCATGCACACACACATGCACAATAGTTAGACACATATGCAAACACATGCACATGAACACATACACACTGACATGTACACATAGTCATACAAAGAGATGCATGGATGCAGACATGTGATCATGTGTACACACACATGCATAAACACACCACCATGCACACACACACTCACACTCGTGCATGCACATGCATTCACACACAAATACGCATGGAGACATGTATGCTTGTGCATAAATGTACAAACCCATATACACTCAAACACACATACACACACTTATTTTAACACACACAAGCGTACACACATGCATATACAAAAACTTTTGAATAGCCACACACACATGCACACACATGCACATAAACAAGCATAACAACATATGTTCACACACACACATGCACACATGTGTGTGAATAAACACAAATATATGCACACACACACACACACACACCAAGTCACATGTGCTCACCACACAGACACATAACTACATGCATGCACACAAGCATGCATGCATGTAGCTATACACACACTACCGCACATACACACACATGCATTCACATACACCCCCTCCCACCCCAACACATACATGCATACACATGTACACACACATGCAGGCAAGCACAGAAGCACAGACATAGACCAATATAATGCACACATGCAAACTTACACATAGACAGATGCATCAATACATAAACATGTACCAACACTAGCACACACAAACAAATACACACAAATGCACACACATGAACAAACATATACACTCACTTGCAGGTGCATGCACACATGCACATAACATAAGCACACTCTTGTACACACATACACATGTGCATGCACATATACATAAGCCCAAGCATGCACACACACTCTCTCATATAATCACAAGAAAATACACATTTACACACAACAAACCCACGCACACACACATACGAACTCGCACATGGGCATGTGCACACAGGTGCACGCACACACAAACCTGCATACGAGCACAAAAACACACATAAATACATGCACATACACTAACACACAAAATCACTTATGAACACATACACCTGTGTACATGCACTCACACATGCCCATACCTATGCTTACATGCACGCACACATTCAACCCCATGTAAACATATGCACATGCACACACACATACACACTTGAAAAAACAAGCACTCAAAAACACACACATAAGCCCACACACAATCACAGCAACATACACACAAAAATACATCTGTGCACACATACACACATGCACACAATCAAATACATGTGTGCATACACACCAAGACATACGTGCTCACCCACCTATTAACATGCTCATGGCTAAACACAAACACACATTTATACCCACATACACAAACATGCACACGAACACACACACAAACACATATATTCACATGCATATATATGCAAATGTCCAAAAAAACACACAGATATAACTAGTACAAACATACAAGCATATGCACACATATGCACATCGACACGCGCACACACATGCATGCATGTAGATGAATGCTCTTGCTTACACAAATGCGCACACATACATTTGTATGTACACACACACACAGGTGCACATGTTCACACACATGCACATATGCATGCAATCACATGCACACATGCACATGGCAACACAAGCATGCACACTCACAAGCATGCCTATGTGCACACATATGTAGATGCTTATGTGTATACACACACATGCATTTACACACACTCATGCACTCATTTACACAAACACTTACTCAAGCCACACACATATACTCATGACTCACAAACACACACACACACACATATATGCATGCACATGCTTGAGCACACACACACACACACATCTGTAGGTACACTCCCCCTCCTCCACACACACACTCACAAACTCACATGCACATGCACGTACATAATCCATTGATGGGCATGCACACACACACACATATACATACATACACAAGCACAAATGCAAATGCATGCAAACCCACACATAGAGGTACACAATTGCACATGCACAACACACGCATAGACATGCACACAAAAGCACACACTTGTAGACATATGCAAACAAAACACAGGCATACTTGAACAAATACACACTTCCAATCCCACATGCATACACATGTGCACAAAGACACACACACACACATACACATGCATACGCTTGCATATGCATGTGCATAGACACATACACACCCATGCACAGACGCATGGACACAAACACGAAGACACACATGCACATGCACGCACACAACCATGCACACATTTATGCACATGCACACACATACAGAGACGCATGCACAAATACTTACATACACACATGTGCATGTGTACACACACGTACACACACCCAATGACTCACCCACACACATGTGCATGCATGTACACACATACATGTGCACATGAACACATGCACAAATATGAAAAAATACACACATAAATGCTCACTCATACACACGTACACACGCAAAAAAACAGATATGCACTCACGTGCACACACTCATGTGCACAGACATACACATGCACAGACACATGACATGCATGCAGATAAACATGCACACACATGTACACACAAGCACATACACATGCACAACGACACCTGCATACATGAATTGACATAAACATTATCACACACACAAACATAAGAATATGCACACACACATACAATCACACACAAGCACTTATATAAAAAAACAATCACACACAAGCATTCATGCACACACACACACACACACACGTGGACACATGCACTCACACACACACACACACACACACACACACACGTGGACACATGAACTCACACACACACCCACAAACATGCATACTACACATTTCTTGAACACTTGCACACACTTACCCATGAATGCACATATATAATAACTCACACACACACACACAAACACACAAGCAAAGACATGCACACACACACATACACACACATTCATATGCATAAGTAAACATGCACACCCACACACACATGCATGCATCCATGTACTTGAATGCTTGCACTTAAGAAAACATGCATGCAATACACAAATAGACATGCACAAATAGATACATATGAACAAACATATATACAAACATGCACACACCAATACACCCATACATACGCACATGTGCACAGACACATCCACACACATGTATACATACAGACACACATTGACACACGAAGGCAAACAAACAAAAACATGCATGCAAACCCGAACAAGAACATTCACACACATGCGCTTACAAACAATTGCACATGTATACACACAACCATGCTCACACACTTACACACAAACATGCATTGACACACACGAAGACAATAACACACGTACACTCAAATGACCATGCACATTAATGAACACACACAAGCACGAACATACACGAACATATGCACACATGTGCACATGCATATACAAGTAAATGCACATAGTGGCATATCTCCATATACACACGCACACTCACACAACTAAACACATTTGCATGCATGCATGCAAATTCCTACACACTTGCAGACAAAAATATGCACATCCAAATATGCATACACAAGAAAACACCTACCAATGCAAACTTAAAAATACACATGCAGACTTGCACGCACACACATGCATGCAAACTCATACACGTATGTGCACCCATGCATAGACATGCATACAAACACACACACATGCACCTACATGCATATGCACTCACATAAACACCCACACATAATTGCACAAACACACATGCAAAAAAAGAGAGATAGACACATGTACACACACACATGCATACACACATGCACATAGTCATGCTCACATAGACACACACACACACACACACACATAGACACAAGTATATACACATAGGCACAAATATATATATTCACAAATGTTTGAAAGCACAAACATATGCATACAAAATCATACACTCACATGCACAAAAAGTTGCATACAAAAAAATGCACCCACAGAAATGCAAAATTTACATATACATGCACACACTCCCACACTCACATATACACATGCATGCACATATGCTTCCATGCACATAGAGACATACACACACTTGCACACACGAACATACTCACACACACATGCACAAACAAACACACACCCAAACCCACACACATGCATGTGAACATACACACACAAAAAGGAATACAAACACAAGCATCTACACACACACATGCATGCACATGCAGACACACACACTACCACACATGGAGGCACAAACACACACTTACAAGCAAACATACACACGCATGCATACACACATGCACACACATACACACACACACATATACACATACACACACAAAAAAACACATGCACAAAAAAGTATGCACAAGCACTTGCATGTGCACACAAGCATATATGCATCACCCAAATATGAAAATAGGCACATATACACTTAAGCACGCACACATGCATACACATACAATGGACATGTGGGCAAAAGCACAAACTCACACAAACAAATGCAAGCACACACGTGCAAATATTTTTATACATGTGCCCATACACACACAAACACATAAGCACATACACACAAGTACATACACACACGTGCAAGCATAAGGCCTCACACACACAAAAACACACACACACACACACACACACACAAGCACACATGTGCACACTCACACATTTACTCATATGCACACAAACATGCACATACACATATAGAAACAAATGTACACATGCATGCAAACGCATGCACATATACACAAACACGTGCTAGTAGACACATATGCACATAAGTGCATGCACATACACACACACACACACACATATGCATGGACAAAAGCATACCAGTCTTCATCACGGGCACACACATATAAGGTAAACTGCATGCATAGAGGTATAAGTGCACACATTCATGCACATATGCAAATTCACATGCACAATCACATACATGTACATGCACTAGCACACATGGAGACACACACATACACACCACCACACATATATGCACAAACACACACAGAAACATGCACACACACATGCAAACACACACACATGCACAAGCACGTGAACGCACATATGCAAACACATGCACGCACACACACATACACACATAAGCACAAAAACTCGCACGAGCATGTACACACATGTAAGAACTTACATATATGAGTGTATAGCATGCAAAAGTATACATACATAAGTGTGTGCACACATAGGTGTGTGCACGCACAAACACATGCACACTCACACACACTCGTACTTGTTCACATAGATGCACAAGGACACACAAACAAACACACATGCAAGGACACTCATATATGAACACAAATGTAGACACACACACACCCACACCCACACCCACACCCACATATGCACTCATGCATGAACACATGCACACATGCATGCACTAATACACACATGCATGCATTAAAGCACACATGCACATGTGCACAACCCAAACACACAGGAACACACACGCATGCATGCATTCACCCTTATATAGATACATGCCATACATCTATGCACAAGTTGACACTCGCACCCAGACTCTCATATACCCTAACACACATACACAAGAAAATATGCACATGCCCACACACACAGACATGTGTGTGTGAACATGCATGCAATCATACAAGCACACAGTCATACTCCACCCACACGCATGCATTCGCATGCATGAACATGCATGCATGCATGAATTCTTTCACACAAGCACACATCCATACATGTCAGGAACACATAAACATATAAATATACACATAGCCACACACACTCAGACCCACATGCACACACTCTCATGCATATAATCACATTCATATGAACACACACATAAACACATAGACACATAGATGCACATTCTCACACACACACACACACATGCTCATATTCACAATGCATAGAATGGTACACACATGCACATAAGAAAATGCATGCACATACAAATGCTTATTCACACAAATGCACATGCACATGAAAACTCAAAATGCATGCACACATACATGCATATGCAAAGGCACACATAGAAATGCACATAAAAAAATGTATATACACATACATACACATGTATGCATGCACACACACACACACAAATAGATATGCAAGCACACAAACACAGGAATGCACGCACATGCTCACACACATACACACATACACAAGCACATATGCCCACATGCAAGGATGCACACACCCACATGCAAACACATAGACACACATACAGACACACACACATGCAAACAAATTCACACAAACACAAAGACTCACACATGCACACACATAAACATGCTCAAACACACCCACTCATATGAACAAGTGTAGCTATGCAGACAAATGCACCCCCACACATATACATGCACACACATAGATGTACAAGCCTAAGCACACACACGTGAAAAAATAAACAGGGACACAAATACACAAATATACATGCACACACATGTATGTACTTGCACAAGCATGCATGCACACAAACATGCATATGTAATTACAAATGCATACTACTGCACTAACACATATGCATACACACATGCACACATGCACACATGCACACACACTTGTAGACATACACACACACGTGCACAAAAAGAATGCAGGAGCATGTACAAGTGCACACAGACCCACACACACACACACAAACACATACACCTACACAAACTCAAACATGCATACCTAAATAGAGAAATAGAAACACACACAAAAATACTCAAATACATAAACACATATACAAGTAGGCAAAAAAACATCTATAGAAGCATGCATGCACACACACACACATGCATTCATAGATAGACTCACACACACAAACACACATACTCTAACATGCACACTAATGAAATGACACAGTTGCTCATACATGAACATGCTCACATGCATGCACACACACACAAATATACATGCACATGCAAGCACACATTTACATGCATGTGTGCACACACATGCACACACTTGCACATATACAAGCACTTGTACCTACACAAACAAATTCATAAACAAACACATAGGAACAAGCATGAGCACACATATGCATACACATATATCTACACAAGCACACACACACAAGCATGCAAACAAACATGCACGTCCACATGTTGGCACACATATTACAAGCACACACACATGCACATGCTCAGTTGTTCACACAAGCATGAATGCTCAAACACACAAATGGACATGCAAATGCATGCACACATAGTTGCATATGCCCAACACATACATGCACACACACAAACACGCACACGAGCACCAACACACAAACATGTATGGACATGCACACATATACACATGTGCAAATGTAGATACATGCACATAAACATGCGCACATACACATATGTGCACGCATTCTCACACAAGGACACACTCTTGCACAAACACACACACTTGCTTATGCAGATGCGAAGACATGCACTCATGCACACACATGTTCATGGACATGTGGACAACCTACACACACATGCTTTCATGCACCCACATGCACACACACATGCATACATGTACACACACATGCACATGCACACAAACACACCTTTGCACTCATACACACACATGCACACACATGCATACCCACATGCACTCACACGAATAGGCAAAAGCACACATGCATAATCATTCACATACACACAAACAAGCAGACATGCATGTGTAAACACACCTACATATGTGGAAACATGCACATAGATAAACAATGTAGACATACATGAAGGCACACATGCATGTGCAATCATATAAACAAAACACACATGCATACACACAAAACCATACATTCTCACACACAAAACTACTTGCGTACAGACACACGTGGATATACACACACCGCACACACACATGCTTGCCTGCACATGTGCACACATTGACACATGTAAAAATAGTTGTTAAGACAAGCACAAAAACATGTGCATAAGCACATGCACACAAACATATGCTCACATACACACACATACACTCAAAAGCTACACACAAATGAAAGCACACATCCACACATGCTTGAACACACATACACACACACACATGTGCACAAAAATGAATGTACACACGTGCACACTCCCACATATATAAATATGCACATCCATGCACACCTATTTGTGCTTTCACGTAAGCATATGTGTGCATGTACACACATGTAGACATGCACACATGTACGCATGTACATACTACAAAAAATGCAACCCAACACACACTCATGCACAAACACACTTTGTCGCATGCACATTCATAGATAAGCCCTTATACACACACGTGTACACACACACATATATACATGCTAACACACATGCACATGCATGTAGACACATAACTATAGATAAATTAATATACATGTACATGCATAGCCACACATACACATCCATCCACACACCCACACTCGTGCACCCATAAGTATAAACATGCATGCACACTTACACACATTTGAACATACATGCACATGAACATGCATACATACAAACACATGCAAGCATAAACACAAATGCACATACATAGACATATAGGAACATGCACACATATGCACAAACATATACATGTACGTAGAGCCGACACAAACGTAAGCTAGCATATGCACATATACACATGAAAACCTACTAATATATGCAAAAATGTACACACACAAATACTAACACAAACATATGCACATGAACATAAGCACACAAGCATGCATGCATGCAACACACATACACAAGGACAATTGCACACACCCACACAAACACAATCATACATATGCACACATGCACACACACATGCAAACACACATGCACACATGCATGCACACACACATACACACTTACACAAAAACATGCACACAGATACACACAAATGCACACACACACACACACTTATTCTCTTGCCCAATCCCACACATAAATAAGCACACATACACACATGCACTCACACTCATGCACACAGACACACATGCATAAGTGCACATACACAAATACATTAAGGCACACACATAAGTGCATAAACACGCACAAACACACATAGACACATGTGTGCACATGCATGCACACACACATGCATACACACACATATAACCACACTCACACATGCCGACAACCGAGCATATACACATATTTAGATGCATAAGGACACCTAGCACATGTGCACAGACACACACCCACACACAATAACTAATATATGCACAAGTGTACACATATGCACACACATACACACACATGCATAATTACACAAGCACATGCATGCATATGCAAACATACATATCTACAAAAACAAATACAAACATGCACACACATACATGCAACCAAACACACTAATGTACACATTCATACACAAACAAACACAAGTATGTAGTCACATAAATGCCACACATGCACACACAAATGTCCTCATATGCACACACAAACGGACATACCTACACATATACTCACACGCACATACTCAGACCCACACATATTGTCACACACACACAGACATGCACACATACACACCCATGCAAGCACACATGTACACACACAGACCTAGAAGCTCAAACGCATGTGCATAAGCATACACGTGTGCATACACTTTGACACATGCATGCACACACAAATGCATGTGTGAATTTATGTGCTCATAAGAACAAAAAGGAACACACACATACATACACATGCACATGTTTAAATGCTCACACACACTCACTCACACTTATATACAAATGCACACATGCACACACACATCTACAAACAGGAAAACCCACATAGAAACTCACATATATACATCGACATGCACACACAAACACACACACATACACAAAGATATGAACACTCCTAGGTATGCAAAAGTGCATAAACACACCACACACACACACTCATGCACATGCACACACACATACACACATACACATATGCACACAAGCTCACACATGTACATACACACACAAAAGCATGCATTGAACCCCCATGCACACACATATGCACACAAGCTCACACATGTACATACACACACAAAAGCATGCATTGAACCCTTATGCACACACGCATGCACGTAGACATGCACACACACAACCACAGGCACACACACAAACATGGTTAGACATATACATGCATAGACACACAAGCAGATGCATAATCATGCTCAAAAACATGCACGCACATGCATGAACACATGCACACACACACACAAGGACACACGTGCATACAATCATGCACATGCACGCATGCATGCACACATGCACCCACATATACACATGTGCGTGTTGACACACATGTAGAGACACTCACTAGCACACATGCACACACACACACACACACATACACGTACACTCACAATCGCATCGCCCAAACACAAATGTGCACATTTGCATTCATACACAACTTCCCATACACATGCATATACCCCTGAATGCTCGCACACACATACTCCCCGAGACACACAAGTGCACACACACACATGCACAAACATAGAGATGGACACATGCATGTTCACACACAAAACACCCATGAACACATGCACACACATAGAGACACACACATATACACTTGCACATACATGACACATGCACACACACAGACATGTACTTATGCACGTGTATAGCTACTTATATAAATGGAAAAATACACACACATACACATATATATGCACTAACACACACAAAGACATACATTCTTAACTAACACACACATATACACATAGAAACACATACACATGCATACATACTTGCCAAGAGAAATACGTGCACACACATGCAAAAAAACAAAACAAAGTATCAATAATGCACACAAGCACACAAACATAGACTTAGTCACTCGTGCACACACACACACACTCCCACACATGCTCACATACACACCCTCACACATAGTCCATACGTATCGAAGCCTGTACATATAAACATACACACACACATGCACTCACACTTAGATGCACACACAAATACACGCACATTTACACACACATATACACAAACACATACACAAACACATGCTTACAAACACACATGGATGAATGCACACATGCACATGAATACACGTGGACAAGCATAGTTGCATGCATTGATACACACAAATAAAAACGCACACACATGCACACACACCTATAGACACCTATGCAAACATACACTAAAACACATAGTTGCACTCACATTCACATAGACACACATGCACATGCATACACATGTAATCACACACACCATTAAAAACATGCACAAGTACATGCATGCTTGAACATACACATACACATCAAAAAACATGCATGCACACACACACTTACACACACCCTCATACACACACATGCACAGATGCACATGTAGAGACACACACATAAACACACATACAGACATGACCATGCACATATTTACACACCCACATTCACACACATGCACACACATATGCAAACACACACAATGACACGTGTACACATGCACATATCTGCACACATGAAGACAAACATGCACACACATACACATGTGTGTAAACACACACCAACCTACACACATGCATGCACATACTCACACACTCACACACATGCACACACAAAAATGCACATAAAATGTGTTTGCTTACATATACACATGGATAAAAACATGTATATGCATACATGCTCAAGCATACGTGTAAGAACTTATAAACATGCACACTCATGTGCCCACGTAAACACATACATACAAAGACACACACATAAACACCTTTATGTTGAAAAACACATTCACATGTGTACCTATGAATACATGCACATATGTACCTATGCATACATGCACATGCATAAACAAATAAACACACACACATATGCATGCATGCACCCACACATCTGCATATGTGCACACATATGCATGCATATACATACACATGCATACACATGCACACACACATGCATGCAAACATACATATGTGTGTGCACATATGCACATATGTATGCACGTACAAAGATGCACGCATGTGCACCTCAAAAGAGCCTATGCATAAACACACACAGATGCATATGCATGTAATGTACTCACAAAAACAAGCACATACTCTCGTGCAGACATGCATGTACACATGCCAAAGCACTCACACATATGCACAAGCATGCACACATGCAAGCATAAGCACACTCACGTACACAAACACACACTTATGCACACATGTATACACGTACACACACATATGCAGACAAACATGTAGACATACTAAAGTACACACATGCACAAGCACACACACACACACACACATATACACTTATACACACTCATACACACATAAGAACACAACCACACATAGAAAAATAGATGCTTGTGCATACACAAACATATGTTCATACACATAAAGCTAAACATGTGCATGCACACAGCTACACACACACCTACACACAACACACATGCACACTTACACGCACACCCACATTCACTCACATATACACAGATGCATAAACATGCATACACACGCCCACAAACATGTATGCTAACACACACATACACACACATGCACACATAGGCAAACATACTCACACATTCACACACTTACACATACACATGCATGATCTTAGAAGAACACATGCACACACATGCATATATGCACAAGCATATGCCTACATGCACTAGTACACACACAATAACACCCACACACACATGCATGCACATGTATGTTAACAAACACTCATGCACACACACATGTATACAAACACATTCACAAGTATAAATAACCACACCTACACATGCATAAATGCACACACACACATACACATTCATAAAAAACATACACACAAACCTGCACACACCCACATGTGTACACACACATATAAACATAAATAAGAATAAAAACACACATGCATATGTGCTCACAAACATAAACACATGTACACATACATACTAACACATCTGAACATACTCACACGCACATGTACAAATGCACACACACAAACACACAGACATGTGCACAAGCATGTGCTTGCTTACACACATGCACAGCTCACAAAAACTCATGCAGCCACTTCCAAGAACACTTTGGTAAACACATACACACACACACACGCACCAACGAGCACCCACACATAGATAACCACACACACACTCACACATGCACAAACATGCACGCATACACATACAAACACACAAAAGCAAACACACACATATACACAAGATGCTCATACAAACAATGACATAAGCATCTGCATGCACACTCAAAGACACATCCACAAATACGAACACACACCCATGCACAAATATACATGCACACATAAATGTGAACACCTATAAACACAAACACATGCAAGCACAAACAAATGTACACACACATGCATACAAATATGCACACAGACATGAACACACTCATACAAACATGCATGCACACATGTAAACAAACATGCCTAAGAATAGGCACACACACATGTCCATGCACAAACAAACATATGACACTCATATGCAAATAGACACCCAACCAAACATGCACACACACGCACACACTCACTCACACCTATATGTGTGCACATGCACACACAAACACACATATGAACACATGCAAACATGCACTCACAAACTCACACCTACATACTTAGACACACGCATGCACACACATGCACATAGATATGAACACAAATCTACATGCACACTCACATGCACAAGTACACACACTGGCTCAAAGACATACATAGACACATACATGCAAAGATGCACATAAACATGCACATATAAGCACACACACATGTAGGCACATGAATGCACAAAAACACACACACTCACACATATGTGCACACACATATATACACACGCATGTATGCAAACACACTCACACTCACACATGCACTAACATAGACACACATACACACATGCACACACATATACACATACACACATACAAGCATACACACATATGCACAACACAGAGACACACACTTGCACAAGCAAAGATGCACATACAATCAAAAAATACATTGACACAAACATTTATACACATTCATACATAGAGACATGCACACTCGCACATATAGATACACATAGGGATGCACAAACACATGCACAAACTCACAAACATATATGCACACATGCACACACACACTCATACATGCACACACAAATACACTTGTGCACAAACACACGCACTTATGCACAAGCATATGCACATATATACACACACAAAGGCATGCACACACACATAGACACACACATGCACATAAACATAGGCAGAAACACACACATGCACATGCACATGCAAACACACACTTGCTTGCACATATATAACCACACATACTCACACCCACACACATAGGCAAAGACACATACACATGTCCTAACACACACATGCATGCCCACACATGTATATGTGCACTCACACACATGCACATGCACATACAGATGCAAGCTTTAATAGAAACACATCAAGACATGCACACACACCCACCCACCCACAATTGCACACATGTACACACACACATGCACAAATGCATGCACACACAAACACACACGTGCTTGCACACATACAATCACATACACATGCACACACACATAGATGCTTACCCACACACACACACACACCCTCACATGAAAATACATAAAATTATTAATAGATGCAAACCCACACATGCACACAGACACTCACATGCATGCACATATGCACACACACATGCATAGAAATATACATAAACATACACATATGCACACACACACACACATGCATGGACAAATACATGCATGCCTACACACACACACATACATATGGATGTATCTACATGTAGACACACATACACACACATATGCACACAGTTGCACATACTACACACACATGCATGCAGATCTGCATATTGATCCACTCTCACACACACATAAGAACATATATGCACATGCACATCAGCACACATGTACATATATAGCCATGCAACACACAAACACATATGTTTGCACAAATGTACTCACACGTGCAAGCACATATACACAAACATATGCACATACTCTCTCACACACACGCACATACATACAAGTAGATGCACACACACCCAGATGTAGTCACGCCCAGACACACATGCACAGACATGCACACACACATAACCATTGACGCACATACACATAACTATACATGCACACATGCACACATATACACATACACATACACACATGCATGCATACTCACACACATGTTCACCTAAGCACTCATATGCACACATGTGCACACATGCACAAAGACATGCATGCACACACATATACACATGCTTGTACATGATTGAACAAACATACATGCACACACAAACATGCATACACACTTTTACACACACAAAAAAAACATGAAGACACACACACACATGCACATTAATACACACACATATATACATGCACACACAAGTACAAAAATAGGCCCAGAAATGGCCATTTATAATTTCCCACATACACACACACACAAGAATCCATACACACACATGTAGACAACAAACATGCTCACACACATATAAGTACAAACTCATAAATAAACACACACATACAAAAAAAATACAAGTACACACACACACACTCTCTTTCTCATGACCATCAAAACATAAGAACATGAATGGACATGTACAAACATGCGTGCACAAACAAAAGCATGTAATCACCCAATTGCACACATGCACATACCATAGGCATAAACACACAGACTTGCATGTATATGCACATGGACACACACCCGCAAACCCATGCACACATATGCACATGCCCATACACATGTACAAAGACACAAAAATGCATGAAGATACACATGTACACATGTGCACTTGCACAAACACAAGCATATGCACACACACACACATGCACATGCAAAGAAAAACATGCATGCATGCACAACCACATGTGCACACACACATGCATAAGCACACACATACATAGATACACACAATGTATAAGCAACCACATGCTTGGGCACTCACATGCACACACATGCATAAGCATGCACTCACACACACACGCATGCACATACACAATGCTTATATAAGCAAAAAAACACAACCACATACACAAACACACAGACATGTTGAACACACCCATACACACACACAAACTCACACACATGCAAAAACACAGACACAAACATACACACACATGTGAACACAAACATAAACAGGCACACACACTAAAAATACATATAAACACATGTACAAAGAAATATAGAAATGCATACATACACAGATTCCTTCATGCACATGCACACACACATGAACACATAAACAAGCATGTGCACAAAAACACAAACAAACACATGCATACATATGTGCACACACGTAAGCACAAAACATACACATAAATTTGCATGCACACCCATACACACGCACTTCTACATACCCACATAGACACATAAGAACGTGCATACAGCCACACAACACATGCACACACACCCACACAACCACACACACACATCAATACAAACATGCACACACACACATATGCATACACACAAACACTTACACAAACACACACAAATAACTATAGATGCAGACACACACAATAGTTCACACACATGTAGAGACAAGGGCACATAAAAACTCATGCACATGTATGAACATGCATGCACATGCACCACACATGTATTTGTACACACACATAAAAAGATGCACATGCACACACATACTTACAAGCACACATGTACACACACACACACACTAATACAAGAATAATAATACATAAACATATACACTCATATGCACACAAACTCACACACATACACATACACACATACACATAGACACACAAGCATGTGCACACACATATGCACAAACTCGTACTCATGAATACACACATGCCCTTGCACACAAATATGCATACACATGTGCTCACCAACACATGCAAGCACATTCACACACACATGCACTAGCTCATAAACACACATACACATGAGCAGACATAAACTTGCATGCACACATGCACATACCCACACACACATGCACAAATACATGCATGCACACACTTCTGCACACACATGCACAATCGCACAAGCACATGCAAGCGTGCACATAAGCACAAATGCATGCATGCACATGCAAATCCACACACACATGTACCTACACTCACAAGCACGTAAATACACACATATGCACATATGCACACAAAAAACACCACACATATCAATACACAAACACATGCACAACATTCATACCTGCATAGACATGAGCATACAAAGTGGCACACATACACACACACACTCAGACACATACACATGCACACAAGAACACAAGTACAAAAACACACACACACACATTAGGCACACATGTATATACACACATGTAGGTATGCATTTGCAAACACATAGCACAACCATGCTCACACATGCATATGTGCACATGAGAACAAAGACTCACGCACACACGAGAACAAGCACATATACATACAAACACATATGCATGAAAGAAAGCACACAAATGCACCAACACAACAATGCACACACACACATGTAAAGACACACATGTATGCACATAGTTCCACAAGCTCAAACACACAAAAATGCATGCATACACAATTGCACACAAATGCACACACTCACATGAATATAGGGCAATTAACGCACATGCATGCCAGCACACACACACACACAAATGCACATGTAACAATGCATGCACATGGACACACACACAACATACACACATGCATACTAACACACACTCATAGGCACATGTATAGGAACACACATGGACACACATGTGTAGGAACAAGCATGACACATACATACACATATGCATGCATACACAATCGCACAAACACAATCAAAGTAACATACATTCTTGTACACGTGCATGAACACACCTAAATGCACCCATGCTAAGATAAATCTAGATGTGCACAAACACACATTAGTGTAAACACAAATGTATGCACACATGCATTAACACTAAGATGTATGCATAAACACATACACACACATGTGTGAATGCACCCACATGCAAACACAACCACACACATGCACACACACAAGCATGCACAAACACACACATGTATACACATTCACACACATATGCTTGCACACACACACACCTGCATGAGCAAGTGCTCGCACATATACACAAATGCATAAGCACAAACACTCACACAAGAACACACACATACACACTATGCACAAACTCTCACAAACACACACATAAATATATATACACACATGTGTGTACACACACACACACAAAACAAATACATGTACATGCACACATATATGCATAAACATACACAAATACACACGTATGCACAAATGCACACTCAACATTTTAACACTACACATGCACACGTATGTACATAAACACATAAATATATACATACACATAAACACATACACACACACAAGCATGCATGCATACAAACACACATGTGGACACATGCATAGAGACACATGAACAATCACACACATGCACAAGAAAATACACAAACACAAAGGAATAGGCACACACATACCCACACACATGTGCCAAGTTCACACACAAATATACACACACAAAAATGTCCACACACACCCACACATATGAACACACACACTCACACATGTGCTTGCACCTATACACATACAGATGAGCTTGGGTGCTTACACACACACATGGACATTTATGCATACATGCACACACACAAATGCACACACACAAGCATACTAACACCCACATATACAAGCATGCACACACACACATAGATGCACATATGTGCACACACACACATGCACATGCAAACCCATGCACAAATGCACATGTACAAACACATGATATAGAATAAAAGAAGAGATAATAGAATGAGAAGGAAGTTGTATTAGGACAAAAAATTATGGAGGTCATGGATAATGATAAGTCATATTAAGAAAGGAAGATAAAGATAAAGAATTAGATTAATGAAAATAAAAAAGAGATAAAATGGCAAAATTCATAGGGAGTGGCAAAGTACTGATGTAACATATAAGATAGAGGTAGAGATAGAATAAAAAAAGCAAACACAAATAATATGAGATGACTTATTTGTATGTGTGTGTGCATGTGCATGCATGTGTGCGTGGGTGTGCATGTATGTGCATGTGTGTGAGTGTGTTTGTGCCTATGCATGTGTGTATGGGTATATGCATGTGCATATTCATGTGTGTTTATGAAGGGGCATACTTGTATGTGTCTATGTGCATGCATGTGTTTGTGCATGTTTATGCACATGTGTGCTTGTGAGTGTAGGTGTTTTCATGTGTGTGTGTATGTGAATTTATGTGCTCCTGGATGAGCATGTGTGCATTGGTGCATATGTGTGTCTATGGGTGCATATGCATGCCTTTTGTGTTATTGCTTATGGGCTTGTACATGTTTGTGCATTCTTGCATGCATGTGTGTGTGCATACGATGTTTTCACATGCGTATGTGTTGTGTGAGCACATGTGTGTTCCTTCGCATGCTGGCATGTAGGTGTGTGTACCTTTGCATGCTAGCATGCATGTGTGCATGTATGCAAGTGTGTGTTTATGCACATGTGTGCATCTTTCTATATATTATTAGGTGTGTGCATGTGTGCCTATCTTTATATATGTGTGAGCATGTTTGTATGTATAGATGTTGGTGTATGTTCTTACGAATTCTCATGTGTGTGGGTTTGCATGTGTGTGTATGTGTGTGTATACATGTGTTCTTGTGCATGTGTTTGTGTGTGTGTGCAAACACATGTGTGTATATGTGTGCCAATGTGTATGTGCATGTGTGAGTTTGTGTACATGAGTGTGTGTGTGTGCATGTTTGCATGATTGTGTGAGTGTGTGGGTGCATCTATGTGTATGTGTTTGCATCTTTTTGGGTGCATAAGTATGTTTGTATTTGTGTGCATGCACACATGTGTGAATGTCTATCTATGTGCATGCATGTGTGTTGTGTGATTGTGCATATGAGTGTGTGCACATTTATTTGTGCATGTGTGTGGTTATGTGTGTGTAGCTACATGCATGTGTGTGTGCATGTGTGCATGCATGGACATATGTGCATGTCCATGTGCCTATATGGTGTGTACTTGTGTGTGCATGTGTGTATGTGTGAATATGTGTGTGTTTATATGTGTTGGGGTGGGTGGCTATGATAGTCTTTGTGTATATGTGGTGTGTGTGTGTTTGTATGTATATGTATGTGTCTGCATGTGTTTGTATGTGTGTGCATGCATGTGTTTATGCATATGTGTGTCTCTATGCACATGCATTTGTGTGTGTGTGCACATTTGTATCTTCATGTGTATGCATTTACTTATGTGTGTCATAGTGTCTATGATGTGTGTTCATGGGATTTGCTCATCTATATTTATGTATGTGCATTAGTTCATGTGTTTGCACATTTGTGTGTGTGGGTGTGTTCATATGCATGTGTGCGTGTTGATTTATGTGCATGTCTATATGCAATTGCATATGTGTGCATGCATGTGTGTGTGTCTACATGTGAGAGTGCATGTCTATGTATGTGTGTGCATGCTAGTGCATGTGCAAGTATGTTTTGTGTGTGTAGGCATCCTTGCATGTATTTGTGTGAGAGCACATGCATGCTTATGCATGTGCAGGTAGGTGCATGCTTGTGTGTGGTCATATGTGTGTTCCCCTCTATATGAGCATGTGTTTGTGAGCACATGTATGTTTATGTGTGTGTGTGTGTGTGCTTGCATGTGTTGATTTATGTCTGCACATGTGTGTGCATGTGTGCATGTATGTGTGTGAACCAATATGTTTGTGTGTGTGGGTGCATCTATGTGTGTGCGTCTGTAAAGGTGCATGTGCATATCACCATGCATTTTTGTATTTGTATTTATGTGTGCATGTTTGTGTGCATATGTGCACATGTTCATTTGTGTGTCTGTGTCAACTTCTGCATGTGTGTGCATGTATGTGAATATTTGCATATGTGTGTGTGTGTGTTTTTACATGTGTGTGTGTGCATGTATGTGTGTGTGTAGGTGCATGCATCTATGTGTGAGTTTGTGCATGTGTGTCTGTGGGTTTGCCTTTGTATGTTTATGTGAGTGTGCATGCAAACATGCATGTTTTTTATGTGTGCATCCATGAGGGTACACATGGTTAAGGGCTTGCATGTGTGTTTATGTTGATGTGCATGTGTATGTGCATATGTGTGTGTGTTCTTGCATTATGTTTGTATGGATGTGTGTGTGCTTTCTAGTTTTTGTGTGTGTGCTTATCAGTGTGTGTATGCATATGTGCAAGCTTGTGTGTTTGCATGTGCTTATTTGTGTGTGTGTGAACATATCTATATGTATTTGTGTTTGCATGTTATGAGCCCATGTGTCTGTATACCTATGCATGTGCATGTACTTTTGTGTGCATGTTCATGTGCATGCATGTACGTGTGTGTACATGGCACGTACATGTGCATGTGTAAGAATGGGTGCATGCATTCATGCATGTGTATGTGTGTGTATGCATCTATACTTGTGTTTGTATATGTGCATGTGTATGTGTGTGTAGTTGGGTGTGTGTGTGTGTGTTTATGCATGAGCCTATGTGTCTACCAATGCATAGGAATTGTACGTGCATATGCACTAGTGCATTCTTATAAATGTAGGTGTGTGTGTGTGTGTGCATGTCTTATATGTGTATAGGTGAGTGCATGTATGTGTGCTTGCATGAATTAATGCTTGTTTGTGTACATGCTTGTTCGCATATATGCATATGTATGTGCATGTGTGAATTCGTGTGTGTGTGTGTTTGTGTGCATGTGTGTGTGCATGCATTTGTATGCATTCATGTGTGCATTTATGTATTTTTGTGCATGCATGTGTGTGTCTACACATGTGGATGTCTATGAATCTTTACATGTGGGTGTGCATATTTGTCAGTGTGTGTATATGTTGTGTATGTGTGTTCTTATACATTTTTGGGTGTGGGTATTTGCATATGTGCCTACTTTAATGTGTGCAGGCATGCATATGCATGTGTTTGTAGTTGCATTAGAATGTGTGTGCTTGTGCTTATGTGTCTCATGGTGTGCATGTATGGGTGTGTATGTGTGCATGTGTGGGTATTTGCACATGTGGGTGTATGCATCTATGTGTGTGCAATGTTCACATATATGCATGTGTTAGCCTGTATGCATGTCTACGTACATGTGCATGTTTATGCATGTGTGTGTGCATGTTTGTGCATGTGTACAAGTGTATATATGCATACATGCATGTGCATATGCACATTTGTGAGCATGTGTGCAAGTGCTTGTGTGAATAATATGTGTGAATGCATCAGAGTGTTTGCATGTGTTGCTGTGTGCATTGGTACATATGTGTATGTGTGCATGTGTCTACATGTGTTTGCATGTGTGTGTTGGTGTGCATGTGATTGCAAGTGGATGTGTGGGTTGGTGTGCATATGTTTGCATGTGCATGTGTGTATGTCTTTGTGTTTGTGTGCTTGTATTTATGTCTGTGTGTGAATATTGTGTGTTTATGCTTGAGTTTGTGTGTGTTTGTGCATACATCTATTTATGTTTGTGTACTTGATTGTGTGGTTCATTGTGCATGCATGTGCATGTGTGTATACAAACATATGCATGGGTGTGCATATGTGTGTATGGATGCATGCTTGTGTGTGCATATGGGTGCATTCTTATGCATGTATATATGCATGCATATGTGTGCATTATTATGGGTGTGTGTGTGCACCTTCATTTTTATATATGTGTGTTTTTATGTGTGTATATGCAAGAAGCATGTATGCATGCGCATGCTTGCATGTGTGCATGTGTGTGGGTGTGTGTGTGCACATGCATGTGTACGTTTGTATGTGTTATTCGTGCATGTCTTCTCATGTGTGTGCATGTAGGTATTTGTGTTTGATTATATGCATATGTTTGCATATGTATGTGTGTTGTGCATGTGTGTGCTTATGTGTGTCTATACATTTGTGTGCATTTGTGTGTATATCTATTGGAGTATGTTGGTTTGGGTGTGGCTATACACTTGTGTATGTACATTAGTGCATGTGTGTTTGCATAGTTGTTCTTGTGTGTGTTTGTGTGTGAGTGTATGTGTGCGTATGTGTGTGTGCATGCATGTGTTGGTGCTTGTGTGGGAGAAGAGAGATAGAGTGTGTGTGTGTGAGCATGTGTGTGTGTACACCTGCATGCATGTGTTTGTGTGTGTGTGCATGTCTGTGCATGTTTTGTGTATGCATGTGCATATCTATGTGGGTGCATATGTGCATGTGTGTGTGTGTGGTTACTTGTGTGTCTATTTGTGCATGCATGTGTGAATTTGCATATTTATGTGTGTAGGTCTATGCTTGTGGCTATCTACTTAGGTGTGTATATATGTGTGCATATGTTTAAGCATGTGGCTTTGTATATGCATTTGCATGTGTACAATTGTGTGCCCATGTGTTTATGTGTGTGTACATGCATGTGACTAGTTTTCTAAGTGTTTATGCATGTGTATGTCTGTGTGTGTGTGTGTATTTGTATGTCAATTTGTGCATGTGCGTGGTTATGCATATGTGTCTGTGCATGTGTATGTGCATAACCATGTAAACATTTTTGTGTGTGCATTTGTGTGTGTGTGTGTGTGCATGGATGCACATGTGTGTGCCTATGCATGTGCATGTATGTTTCTAAGTGTGTAGGCATGTGGGTAGGTGTGCATGCATATGAGTAGGTTTGTGTGTTTAAAGGAGCATGCATGTGCATGTTCCTACATGTGTACATGTATGTGTGTATTTGTACATACATGTATCTGTATGTTTGTAATCTTTTTTGTGTGCATGCATGTACACATGAATGTTTGTGTGTGTGCTCATTTGTGTGTATGTGTATTAGAGTGTCCATGTTTATGTGCTTATGTGCATGAGCATGTGTGCCTATGTACCTATGCATTTGTGTGTGTGTGCATTTTTGTGCATGTCTGGTTGCATTTGTGTTTATGTGTACACATATATGTCATGAGTATGTGTGGGTATGTGTAAGCATGCATGTGTGTTCATGTATGTGCTTATGTGTGTGTGTGTGTGTGAGTATTTGTGTACACATGTGTGCATGTTTATATGTATGTGTGTGAGCATGTTTTATGTGAATGCATGTGGGTGTGCATGTGCATGCCTATATATGTGTTTTGTATTTGTGCATGTGAATGTGTATTCATGTTTTTGTGTATAAATGTTTGCTAGTGTGAGTGTCTATGCATGCATATTTGTGCATGCATAAGTGTTGTGCATGCAAGTGTGTGTCTACGTGTGTGCAAATTACTATGTGCATGCATGTGCATGTGTGCATGCCTGCTTTTTGTGCTTGTAGTGTCTATGCCTTTGCAAGGATGTGTGTGTATGCACATGTTCTTATGTGTGTTCATGTGTTCGTTTGTGTGTGTGTTTTTATGGGTGCATGTGTAGGCTTATGTGTGGTTGCATGTGTGTTTGTGGCTATGCATGAGCATGTGTGAGAGTGTGTCGTCACATGTATACATAAGTGCATAAGTGTATGCATGCATCTGTGTGCATGTATGCATGCCGGTGTGTGTGTGTGTGTATATTCAAGCATGTACAAGTGTACATGTGTCTTTGCATGCTTGTGCATGTGTGTGAGTAGGTATGCATGTTTAATGGTGCGTGTGAGAGTGTGCATGTGTGTTTGTTTAAGTGTGCATACGTGTGCATCCAAGCATGTGTGTTTATATATTTGTACGTGTGTGTTGTTTATGCACATGTGCATGCATGCTTGTATTCATGTGTGTGTGTGTGTTAGTACGTGTACACATGTATGTGTGGTTATGTGCATGTATGCAATTGTTTCTGTGTTTGGGTGTGTGTGTGTGCATATGCAAGTCTATGCATGTGTGCATGTGTGAGTGTGTGTGCATGCGTATATGTGCATGCATGTACTTATGCTCATACTTGTTCATATTTTTCTTTTCGTATATACATGTGCAAATACATGTGGGTGTGGGTGTGTATGGATGTGTGTGTGTGTGTGGGCATGAGTATGTGTGTGTGTGTACATGGGGATGAGAGTGTATGTGTATATGTGTGTGGATATATGTGTGTACTTGTGCATATGTGTGTGCATGTGCACATGAGTTTGTGTGCTTGTATGTGTCTATGCATGTGAGCATGAGTTCATATGTGCATATGTTTATGTGTCTGGGTAAGAGTGTGTGTGTGCATAAACATGTGTGTGTATGTGCATGTGTGTATGGGTACCTGTGCATGTGTGTGCAAATAAGTGTGTGCCTGCCAATGTGTGAGTGTGTGCATGCACACAAGTCTATGGGTGGGCATATGTGTGCATGTATATGTTTTATGCATGTGTGTGCATGTGATTATGCTTGTGTGTGGGGTTGTTTGTGTGCGTGCATTCACATGTTTATGTGTGTGTTTGTGGATGGGTGTGGGTGAGATTGTTTATGTGTGTATGTGTGCATGTGTAGGTGTGTGTGATTTGTCGTGTTTATGTGTGTGTGTGCACATGCATGCATGTGTGCATGCACTTGCACTTAGGTGTGTGCGTGTGGGTGTGTGTGCACCTATGTGTGCATGTGTTTGTATGTATGTGCATGTATTTGTGTGTGTCTATGTGCTTGTGCATGTGTGAGCTTGTGTGTGTATGCATGTGCATGTGTGTGTAAATGTGTGTGTATATATGCATGTGTGTGCAAAAGCATCTGTGTGTATATATGTGCATGTGCATGCATGTGTGTGTTCATGTGCATATGTGTTTGTAAGTTATTGTGTGCATGTCTATTGTGTTGTTATATGCATCTATGTGTTTGTGTGCTTTGTGTGTATGCACATGTTTCGATATATATATATGCCTACATAGGTGTGTTTTTGTATTTATGTATGCATGAGTGTCAGTGTAAATGTGCATGTGCATGTGTGTGTGCGTGTGCATGTGTTTGTGGTATATGCATATATGTGTGTGCTAATGTTTGAGTGGGTGTGCGTTTCCATTGGCTTGTATTTGTGCATGCTTGTGAATGTTTATTTGTGTTTGTGTGAGTCTATGTAGATGTGTGCTTCTAAGTGTATTTGCTTTGTAGGTGTGGTTGTGTGTGTGTTTTTCACTGTGGCTATGCATGTGTTTGTGTGCATGTGTGTATGCATGTGCATTTGTAGGTGCATGTGCTTGTGCATGTGTGACTATATGTTTATATGTGCCGTGTGTACATGTGTGTGCATGTGTGCATATATTTGGGCATGTACATAAGTGTGCATGTGCATGCATCTATGTATACTTATGCATGCATGTCTAAGTTTGTATACATACGTGTGCATGTGAGCATGTGTGTGTTTGTGTGTTTGTGTATGCATGTGTATGCATGTGGGTGCATGTGAATGTATTTTGGGTGTGTATGTGCATATGTGTGTTTATCTGTCCTTGTGCATAGGTGCATTCATATGTTTTATGTCTATGTATATGTGTGTGTACATTTGTGTATAATGCATGTGCTAATGTGAGTAGGTGTGTGCATATGTGTGTGGTTGCATGTTTGTGGATGTTTACACACATGCACAAATGTGTGCATGTTTGTGTGTTCTTTTGTGTATGCATAGGCACATGCATGTGTGCATGCTTTTGTGTGCATGTGTGCATGCATTTGTATGCATGTGCTTGTGTGTATTTGTGTGGGCATGGGGTGTGTCAATGTTTCTCTGCATGCACGTGTGTGTACTTGTGTGTGAGCATGTGTTTGTGAGCATGCATACATATCTATGTGTGCTTCTAAGCATGTGTTTGTGCATGTGTGTGTGTGTGTCCATGTATGAGCATGTGTGTGTACACCCACCTCTATGTGTATGTTTATGTGTGTTGTGTGCACATGTGTGCATGAGTTTGCTTATGTGTAAGTATACTTGTGTGCCTGTGTGTGTACATGTGTGTGTTTGTGTGTGTATGTGCGTGCATGTGTGTACCTTTATGTGTGTGTTGGCACATGCATGCATGCTTGTGTGTGTCTTTGTGTGCATATCTATGTTTATGATTGTTCATGTGAATGTGCACACTTGTATGTATATGCAAGTGTGACTCTAGAATTGTGTGTTAGTGTGTGTGTGAGAGAGAGTGTGCGTATGCACGTGTGTGTGTGTGTGTGTAAACTCACACACATGTGTTTGCATGTGTGTGTGTGTTCGTCTGTGTGGGTGTATGTGGGTTTTTTTGTGAGTGTGTGTGTGTGTATATATATATATGTTAGTGCATGGTTGTGTATTTACATAGGTTTGAGCATGTAGGAACATGTGTGTGTGGGAGCATGTGTGTGTTATTATGCAGATGTGTATGTGAATGTATGTGATTGTTGATGAGTGTGTGCATGTGTGTGCCCATATATGTGTTTATAGGTTAGCATGCATATGTGTATATGTGTGTGTGTGTAAGTATGATTGCAAGTGTGTATCCTTGTGAGTGCATGTGTGTGAGCATGTTCATAGGCATTTGTGCATGTTTGTGTGAATGTCTATATGTTAGTGCTTGCACATGCGTGTATGCATGCATGTGTGTGTTTGTGTACATGTGTGTATGTGTTCTATCTCTATATGTGTGTGTCTATATGTGCGTATGTGTTTTTGATGCATGTGTGTGTTCTTGTGCATGCGTGTGTAATTGTCCATTTGTGCATGTGTTTGTGTTCATGTATATGTGTGTGTGTATGTGCACACATGGCATGTGTGTGTGTATTTGAGTATGTGTTCATATGTATGTATATCCTTATTTTTGTACTTCTGTACACGTGTAGTATTTTGCATGTGTGCACCTGCATGTGTGTGTACGAGTGTATGTGCATGGGCGTGTGTGTGTGTACTTATGTGTGTGTGTGTGTGTGTGTTTGTGAGCATATGCGTGTATGGGTGTGTGTGGGTGTTGTGTGTGCACATGTATAAGTGTATGTTTGTGTGTGTTT
Organism: Vanilla planifolia; assembly: GCA_023846275.1. Lineage (NCBI taxonomy): Eukaryota > Viridiplantae > Streptophyta > Magnoliopsida > Asparagales > Orchidaceae > Vanilla > Vanilla planifolia. The sequence continues at coordinate 35,640,920 of CM043868.1, read as the reverse complement.
CAGAGCATTCGTGGGTGTGTGTGTGTGTGCATGTACACACACATGTGTATTTGTATGTGCATGTGTGTTTGAGTGTGTGCGTGTGTGTGTGTCTGTATGCACGTGTGTCTGCTTAAGTTTGTGCATGTGTGTGAGCAGGCATGCATATGTGCATGTGTGTTCATGTGGGTCTGCATGTGAGGGTGTGTGTGTGTGTGTATGCAAGTGTGTGTTTGTGCATGTACATATGCATGTTCATGCATATGCAAGTGGTTGTTTGTTCTTATATACATGCATTTATGTGCACGTGTGTGTGGGCATGGGTGCACATGTGTGAGTGAACGTGTGTGTGTGTGTGTGCCTGTGCATATTTGTGTGTTTGTGTGCTTATGGGCATCTATGCATTATATGCGTGCATGTGTGCGTGTGCATTTATGCATGTGTGTGTTTCCCTATCTGCATCTATCTTTGTGTGCATGTGCAGATGCGTGCATGTGTACGTGTGTGCGTGTGTGTTTTTACGAGTATGTTTGTGAGTTTGTTTGTGCGTGTTCATGTTGACGTGCACATGTGCATGCTTACATGTGTGTGTAAGTGTGCACATGATTATATGGTTGTGTGCTTTTGTGAATACTTGCTTGAGTGTGTGTGTTTGTGTGTGTGTATGAGTGAGTGCATGTGTGCCTGCAAGAGTTTAAGCATATGTGTGTTTGTGTTCATGTGGGTGTACGTGTGAGGTTGTGTGCGTGTGTGTGCAAGTGCTTGTATATGTATGTACATGCATGTGCACATGTTCGTTCATAGGTGCAAGCATCTATGTGCATGTGCATGTGTGTGTGTACATCTACATGTTTGTATATTTATGCCTATAGGCATCTACACATTTCTATGTGTGGGTATTTATGTATGTTTGTGTGTGCATGTGCCTTTGTGCATGTCAACATGTGCATGTGTGTGTCCCTATGTGAATGTATCTTTGTGCACATGTGCATGTCCATGTGAGTGTGCATGTGCCTATGCATGTGCATGCATATGTGTATGTGTGCCTTTACCTGTATGTTTGTGAATAGTTTTGTAAATGTTCTAGCTAATGTGTACGTGTGCAAGCCTATAGGTGTGTGTGTATGTGGGGATGTTTGTTTTTTGTTCATGCATATATGTGCATGCATGCATGTTTTTGCTATGTTCATGTCTACATGTGTATGTGTGCATATGCATATGCATGTGTGTATGTGTGTGTGTTAGTGTTTATATATGCATGTCTATGTGCATACATGTTTGTGTATATGTAAATGCATGTTTGTGTGCATGCACATGTGCATGGGTGTGCATGGCCGTGTTAGTGGTGCATATGTGTGTGTGTGTGTGCATGTGCATGCATGCATATGTGTATATGTATGCCCAAGCGTGTTGTGTGCTTTTGCATGTGTTGAGTCGTGGGTGTGTATATGTTTATGTGCACATGTGTGTTCATGGGCATTATTATGTACATCTCTATATGCATGTGTATGTTTTTGTATGCCTGTGTGCATGTCTACGCATGTGTACACGTTGTGTGTGTGCATATGTATATGTGTATGCATGTGTGCATGTGTCTTTACATCTATATGTGTGTGTGTGTGTATGTCTATGAGTGTGCATGTTTTCAAGTGAGCATGTGTGTGTATGTGTTGGGGTGTGTATGTGTGTGCATGTGCATGAGAGTTTGTGTGTCTATGTGTTTGTGTGTGTTTTTGTAGGCATGTGCCCTTGTATGTATGTGTACAACTATCTATATAAGCTACATGTGTATGTGCATGTGAATGTGTATATGTATGTTTTTATGCAAGTGTGTGGGTGGGTGCTTGTGTATGTGTGTTTAGGTGCATGCACTCATGATTTTGTATGTGTATTTATGTAAGTATGTTCGTATGTGTATGCACATATGTGTGCATGCTTATGTGCAATGTGTGTGTGTGGGTGTATGTATGTGTGCTTGTTTGCATGTGAGAGTGTGTGTGTGTGTGTATGTATCTGTGTGTGTGCAAATTTATGTGTATCTCCTGTTGCATGTGTATGTGTGTGCATTTGTGTGTATGTTCTTGTGTGCATGAGTTAGTGTCATTGTGTGTGTGTGTATGTATGTGTGTGCATCCATCTTCATGTGTTTGTGTGTATTTGTATGTGTGTATGTGCTTGTCTGTACTGATGTAGTTGCATGTGTGTGTTTACAAGTGTGTTTGTGTACCCATTTACAAATGTGCGCATTTATGTGTATGCATGTTTCTATGTGCATGTATATGCACACATGTTTGTGTGTTTGTGTGTGTATGTGTGTGTGCATATGTGTGTGTAGCAAGAGTGAATGCATGCTTGGGAGTCTATGAGTCAGTGTATATGACTATGTTTGTGTGTTTTTGTGTGTGTAGTTACTTGCATGTATTCTTCTATGCAAGCATTCATGGTGTGTATGTCTATGCACATAAGTATGTATGTGTGGCCTTGTGTGCATGCATATGTCCATGTGTATGTGTGTATGAGTGGGTGTGCATGTGTGTGTACATGAGTTTGCATGTAAGTGGGTGTGTCTGCACTATGCATGCATGTGATTGCATGTGTGCATGTGTTTGGGTGTCTGTATATATGTATGTGTGTGCATGGGCATATATTTGCATGTGAGTGGGTGCATGTGTGTGTATATGTGAATTCACATGGGTGTGCAAGTGTGTGTGCTATGCATGTGCACATATGCATTTGTGCATGTGTGTAGATCTGTGTGTGTATGGGAACCTGCATTTGTGTGTGTGTATGCATCTGTGTGTTTCCATACCTTAATATGTGTGTGTACGCATTTTCTTGTGTGTGTGTATGCATATGCATGTGTGTATAGAAGTTAGTGCATTTGTGTGGGTGTGCATGCATGTAAGTGTTGCTGTGCAAGTGTGTGTATCTACTTGTGTGTGTGTATGATTGTGTGTTTGCATGCATGTGCATGCCTAAATTTATAGGTCATTGTGTGCATTTGTCTATCTTGGTTTGTGTATTTGTGCACATGCTTGCATGTGTGTGGGGGTGTGTTTGTTAGTGTGCATGTGTGGGTGTGTTTGTTAGTGTGCATGCATGTGTGTGTGGGTGGGTGTGTGTACATGTGTATGCATGTTTGTGTCACTTTATGTGTGCATTTACATGTGTGTTCATTATGCATGTGCTTGTCTGTGCATGTGTGTAGGCACATGCACAAGCTTGTGCATATGTGTGCGCATGCATGCATTTTTGTGTGCATGTGTTATGTGAGTGTGTGTATGTATTAGTATGTGTGTGTTTATATGTTTATATGCATGTGTTCATTTGTGTGTGTGTGTATATGTGCATATGTGTGACTGTGGGTGTGCTTATGCACGTGTGTGTGTTCGTGTGTTTTGTGTGTGTCTATGTGTACGTGGGAGTTTGCATGTGTATGTGTATGCTTGTTTTTGTACATGTGTGTGTTCTTACGGATGTGTGTGCATGAGCACGTGTGTGAATGCATTTGTGCACGTGATTGTGTTTACATGTATATGTGGGTGTGCATGTTTGTTTGTGTGTGCTTATGTTTTTGTGCATGTGCATGTGCTTATGCATGTTTGTTTGTGTATGCTTGTGTGTTTGTAGGAGTGTGAGTGTATGTGTGTGTGAGTGTGCATGTGTGAGTACATGCATTTAAATGTGTGCTTGTGTGCATGTTTGTGTGTGTTTGTAAGCATGTATGTATTCATGCATATGTGTGCATGTGTAGTTTTAGATAAGTATGTCCACATATGTCTGTTTGTAATAGTGTGTGTGTGTTTGTTTATGTGCTTATGTGTCTACGTATGTGTGCTTGCATGTATGTATTTATGTGTGCATGTGTGCGTATGTGTTTGTGCGTGCATGTATGTGAGTGTGTGGGTGTGTGTGCATATTACATGTGATTCTTTGTGTACATGTGTGTGAGCACATGTGTATCATTTGTGTGTGTGGATGTGTGTATGCATATGAGTGCTTATATGTGCGCATCTGTGTGTCCATGTACATGCTTGTGTGTGCATGTGTGTCCATGCATCTTTGTGCATACATGTGTATGTGGTTGCATGTTTATTTATGTGTGCATGTTTGAATGAACATGTGTACATGTGCATGCATGTGTGTGCATGTGTGTGTGTTTATGTATGTTTGTGCATGGGAGTATGTGTGCATGCAAATGTGTGCATGCTTATCCATTTGTCAATGTGTGCTTGTGTGTGTGTGTGTGTTCCTGTGTCTACGTACATACATGTGTTGTGTGTATACGTGTCTGTGCATGCGTGTGTGTGTGCCAATGTGTGTACATGTTTATGAGCCATGTGTATGTGTGTGTGTGTCTATTCATATGAGTGTGCATGTGCATATGTGTTCGTTTACATGTGTGCTAGTGTGCTTATGAATGCTTGCCTTTGTATTAGTATTTGTCTCTATATGTGGGTGTTGTTGCTTACATGTGTGTATGTGTGCATGTGTCTATGTCTGCATGTATGGTTGGGTGTGTGTGCATGGGTGTCTATGTGTACTTGTGCATTCGTGAGTGTGTCTGTGTGTGATAGAGTGTGTATAATTATGGTGTATGGGTGTGTGCTTGTGTGTGCATGTGCATATGTGAGTCTATGTACAAGTACATTGGTGTGTGCACATATGCACATACATATGTGTGTGTGCATATATGCTTATGTTCTTGTGCATATATGAGTGTATGTGCATGTGTACAAGTTTGTGTGCATGTCTATGATGTTCTATGTGTCCATTTGTGTGCATGTATTTGCATGTGAGTATTTGTTCATGTTATTATGTGTGTCTATGTATGGGTGTTTACAGGTGTGTGTGTGTTATGCATTTGTGGATGGGGATGTACACAATGTGTATGTGTATGTGAGTGTCCATATGTGCGTTTATGTGTAGGCATGTGGTATGCCTATGCATAAGTGTGTATGCATGTGTGTGTGGTGTGTGAGTGTATGCATTTGTGTGTGCAAGTTTGTGTAGGTTTATGCACTATATGAGGGCACATACATGCATATTTGAGTGTGTGGGTGTGTGTGAGTGTGAGGTTACAGGTGCTCATGTGTTTGCATGTGTGTGTGTAGGTAGGTGTGTCTAAGTGTGCTGGTGTGCATATGTCTATGCTTGCTTATACATGTGTTTTTGTTCATGTGCATATGTGCACGTTTGTGTGTGTTTATGTGGGTGTGTGCATGTGTGCACATGTGTATGTGTTTATGTGGGTGTGTGCATGTAGACATGTATGTAGGTGTGGCTATAAGTGTGCATGTTTGCATGTCAAGCATGTGTGAGCATGTGTGTGCGTTTATCTTTCTATTTGTGCATGTATTTGCATGGGAGTGTATGCAAGCATGCATGAGTGTACATGTGTATATGCATGTCTATATGTGTGTTTGTCCATTTGTATCATGTGCAAGACTATGCATAAGAGTGTGTGTGCATGTTTGCATTCTTGTGCATGTGTCTGAGCACAAATGTGATTGTGTGCTTGTGCATATGGGTGTGCATATATATGCATTTGTGTGTGTACATTAGTTTGTATTTACATGTGTTGTGTGCCAATATATGTGCATGTGCATTCCTGAGAATATGCATGTGTGTGAAGGTACTTGTGTGTCTATAATTGCATTTGTATGTGTGGGTACGTGCTCTTTGTGTGTGTGCATGTTTGTGCTTGGATGTGCATGTGTGTGTATGTGCATGTGTGTGTGCATGCATGTTTATGAGCATGTTTGTGTGTGGGCATGTGTGCATGTTTATGGGTGTGTGTGTGCATATGTATGCATGTATTTATGTGCATGTGAGTGTGTTTGTATACATGCATGAGCATAGTGTGTGTGCATGCACATGTGTTAATGTGTGCATGTGAATTCATACATGTGTGTGTTTGCATGCATGATTGGTTGTGTGCATATATGCATGTTTCTATTTGTGTATGTGGGTGTGTGTTTGTGATTATATTTTTTGTGGACATGTGTCTATCCATGTTTGTGTGTGTGCATTAGCATAAGTGTGTGTGTGTGTACATGATTATGTATATGTGATCGTGCATGTCTGTGTGTGTATATGCAAGTGTGTATGCATGTGAGTTTGCATGTGCATGTCAGCATATGTGTTCATGTGAGTTTGTGCATGCTTGCATGTATGTTCATCATGTTTGTATGTGTGCATATGATGCATGTGCATGCCTATATGTGTGCTTGTTTATTTGTGCATGTGTTTGAGTGCATGTATGTGTGTGTGTGCTTACATAAGTTTGTGTGTACACACTTTTTTATGCATGGGTTTATGTATTGTTGTATTTATATGAATGTTCGGGTATAGGTGTGCGCCTACTCTAACATCTGCATTCATAATTGTGTGCATGTGTGTGTGTGAAAGTGTGCATATGTGCTTGTGTGCGTCTATGCATGTGTACACTTGTGCATATGCACATGTTCATGTGTGTTTTGTCTGAGTGCATGCATGCATGCATGCATGTGTTTGTAGCTGCATGTGTGTGCATGTGTTTGTTACCATGTGTGTGTGCAAGGATATGTGTGGCTTTGCACATGCATGTGTTTACATGAATGTATTTGTGTGTGTCTGCTTACGTATGCATTTGCGAGTGCATATGCATGTATGTGCTTCTATGTGTATGTTTATGTTTGCTGTGTGTATTTGTGTTTATGTGTGTGATGTGTGTATGCAAACATGTGAGTGCTCATGTACATATGTGTTTGTGCATGTGTATGTGTAAACATTGGTGCACATGTGGGTGTGGGTGTGAACACATGTGCGTTTCCATTTGTGTAGGTGTTTGTGGGTTTGTGTGTGTGTGTCTGTGTGTGGGTGCACACATATGAGCACTTCTTTGTGTGTGTATGTGCATGTGTGTATGTGAAGGTGTGCATGTGTGTGTCTATATGTGTGGCATGCGCATAAGTGTGTTTGCCTATGTGTGCTTATGTATGCATCTATTTGTGCACACATGTGTATGCTTGTTTTCATGCATTTGAGTAAGCATATGTGCATGCATGCATGTGTGTGTATGCATTTGAATGTGTGTTTGCGATCAAGTTTCTATTTTATGCATTTGTGCGTGTGAGAGTGTGTGTGTGTGTTTGTGCATGAGCATGTGTGCATGTACATGTGTGTGTATATGTGTGCGTGCATTTCTACATGTGTTTGTGTGATTTTACATGTGTGTATATGTCTACATGCATGCATGCATGTGTGTGTGTCTACATGCATGCGTCTATGGGTGTGTGCCTTTACATGTTTGTGCATGTGTAGGTGTGTGTGTCTGTGCATGCTTGCATCTATCTGTGTCTGTGTATGCATGCATATACCTATGTGTGTGTGAGGATGTGTGTATTTGTTCATTTGTTTGTGTGAGTTTTGTTGTTGTTGGGTGTGTGTGCGTTTGTGCACATGTGTGTGCATGTTTATGCATGTGTGCAAGGGGTGTGCATGTGTGTACCTTTGTGTGTGCATGTGTGTGCATATGGTCGTGCATGTGTATGCATGTGTGGGTGTGTGTGCATGTGTGTTCTTGTGTCTATATGTGTTTGTGTATTGTGTGTAGGTTGTCTGCATGTGCAAGCACATGTGTCTATATATTTGCACATGTGTGCTGTGTGTGTCTCGGTGTTTGCATTTGTGTGTATGTGTATACATGCACTTATTGGTGCTTATTTGTGTTTGTATGCATTTTTGTATGTGTGTTCATGTGCATATGAGCATTTATGTGTTTGTGCTCTGTATGCTAGTGTGCATGTATGAGGGTGTGTTAGTGTATGAGTGTGTGCACCAACATGTGTAAGTGTCTATACATGAGTGCAAGCTTATGTGCATTCATAAGTGCGTAGGTGTGCTTGTGTGTGTGTGCATGTGTGAACATGTGTGTGTGCATGCATATACCTATGTCTATGTGTGCATGTGCATAAAGTGTAGGTGTGAGCATGTGTGCACATGAATTGTGTGGCAATGCACATCCATGTGTGCAAGTGTGTCCATTTGGGTATTTTTTTATGTCTATGTGTGTGTGGGTTTATGTGTGTATATCTGTATACATACATATGCATTTGTACGTGTGGATGTGGGCATGTGTATGCATGTGTAATTCATGTCTATTTGTGTGCATTTGTGTGTTTGAGTGCATTCATAAGTGTGTACATGTGTGTATGTGTGCATGTGAGTGTGTATATGTCTATGTGTGAATCTATAGGTGCACATGTTAGTGCAAGTGTATATGCTTGTACACATCTATTTATGTGTGTATATATGTGCACCTGTGTTTGTGCATGTTAGTGCATGTGTATGTATTTGCATGTGCGTGTGCATGTACATGTGTGTGCATGCACATGTTTATGTATGTGTGCATGCATGTGTGATTTGTGAGTACATGTGCATGTGTGTGTAAATGTTTTTGTGTCTATGTGCATATGTTTAGGTGCTTGTGCATGTGCATGTGTGTGTGTGTGTGCATCATTGTGTATGAGTGTATTTATGCATGTGTGTGTATGTGTATGCTTGCATATGTGGGTATGCATGTGTACATATGTGTTATTATGGGCAAGTGTGTGCATGAGCACTGTATGCATTGTTTTGCTTAGGCGTGGGTTTGTGCACCTATGTGTGCATAGTTTTGTGTGCTTGTGTACGTGTTCATGCATGTGTGTGTGCATGCATGTGCATATGTGTATGTTTGTGTGAATACATGTGTGTGTAGGGTGTGTGTACATATGTGTGTATGCATGAGTGCATCTGTGTGTTCATATGTGTGTGCATAGATGTAAGTATTTGAGCATGTGCATGTTTGTGTATGTGTGTTCGTGTGCTTGAGTGTATACATGGGTGTGCATGTATGTTGCACATGTGTGTGCATGTGCGGGTGTGTTCATTTATTTTTGTGTGTGTGCATGTGTGTCTGTGAGCATGTACATGTTTATGCGTGCGTATGTGTCTGTATGTACATGTTTGTGCATGTGTATGAGTGTGTGCATGCATGCCAGCTTGTGTGTGTGAATGTATTTATGTGTCCATATACATGCATGCATGTGTATGTGTGTGTGTTTGTGTATGCACATGTATATGCATGTGTGTGTGTGCATGCATGCATGCATGTATATCTATGTGTGCAAACATATGTACATTTGTATGAGTGATTTTTTGTGAATGTGTATATGTGTGCATATTTTTGTATGTGTGTGCATATGTGTTTACGGGTAAATGAGTTTGTGTGCCTTTGAATGCATGTGTCATTATGTGCAAGTGTCTGTGCATGTGTGCTTGCATATGTGTATGTGTGTGTGTGTGCATGTGTGTGCATGCACATGTTTGTGTGCCCACATGTGTGTTAGTGTATGTATGTGTTTGTCTGCTTATGTGTGTTGGTGCATTTGTGTTTGTGTGTGTGCACAAATGCTTGTGTTTGGTTGCATGGGTGTGTGTGTTTGTGTAGAAGTGTGTCTTTCTACATGTGTGTCTATGCATGTTTGTATATGTTTGTTTGTGTGTGTGTACATGTGTGTGTGAGTGTGTGAGAGTGTATGTGCATGCTTGATTATATGCTTACATTTGTGTGTTTGTATGTGTGGTGCATTTGTGCTAGTGCGTTTGTATTTATGTGTTTTTGCTAATGTATATGTGTGCATGCATGCATTTGTGCATGTGTTTGGGAACACATGTGCATGTGTGTAAGTATATGTGCATATATGTGTGCACATTTGTGTATTTATGTGTGTGTGTGTGTATGTGTGTTCATTTTTATGTACATTCTTTTACATGTGTATTTGTGTGTGAGAAAGTGTGCATATCTGTATTTGAGAGAGAGAGTGTGTTTTCATTTGTGTGACAGTGCATGTGCATGTGTGCTTGTACAAGTCTATATGCATCTATATGTGTCTTTATTTGTCCTTCTCAATGAGCTAGAGCGTGTGTATATTTGTATGCTTGTGTGTATATGTGCATGAATATGCATATGCATGTGTGTGCTTGCGTGTGCATGCATGGGTGCATGTGTCTGTGCATTTGTGCATTTTGTTCGTGTATACATGTGTGTACTTGTGTGGGTGTATGCATGTGCAAGTGTCATACAAGTTTGCAAGTATGCAAGTATGTGTGTTTTGTTATGCATGCATATGCATGTATGTTTGCAAGTGTGCACAAATGTCCATGTTTGCATGTTTGTGTTTGTGTTGGTGCGTGTGCATGAGTGTATGCATGTGTATTTGTGTGCTATGTGGTGCAAGTGTGTGTGTGTGTGCTTTTGTGTGTGAATGTGTTCTTAGTGCATGCACAAATGTGTGTTTATGCATGCGCATGTAAGTATTTTGCATGTATGTGTATACCTTTGTGTGTGCATGTGTGTCCATGTGTATGCAAACTCATGTGTATGCATGTGTGCATGTGTTTGTGTTCATACATGAGTGCATTTGTGTGCCTATGCTTGCATGTGCCTATTTATGTGTGTGCATGCATGTGCCTATGTATGCACGTGTGTGGTTATGTGTGTATATGCATATGTGTGCATGTTTGTTCCTACTAGTGTGTGTGGGTGTGCATGTGTTGTCATCTGCATGCACATTTGTACTTGTTTGTATGTGTGTGCCAATGTGTGCATGTTTCATGTGTGTGTATGTGTGTATGTGTGTTTGTGGATGTGTGCATGTGTGAGTGAACAAGAGTGAATTTGTGCATGTGTGTGTGTGCTTGTGTGTATGCATGTGTATGCATTCATGTGCATGTGTGCATTCATGAGATTGTGAGTGTGTGTGCATGTGCTTGTGTATATATGTGTGATGGTGCACATGCACACATGTGTGTGCATGTTTTTGTATTTTGAGTGCATGATTGTGCATTTGTGTGGTTGTGCTTGTGTATCTATATGCATGTAAGCATGCAATTGTGTATGTATGCACGTGTGTGTATGTCTCTATGTTTGCTTGTTCATTTGATCGCATATGCGTCTTTGTGTGTGTGCATGTGAGTTTCTATGTTTGTGTCGATGGGTTTGTGTTTATGTTTGTGTATGTGTGTGTGTTTCTTTGTACATGCATGTTTGTACTTATGTGTCTACATCCATGTGCATATTTTCATTCATGTGTGTATGGAGGAGGGCTTGCATACATGTGTGTGGATGTGTGTTTATGTATAGGTACACTTTTGTGTGTGTATGGGTGTATATGGGTGGGTGTGTATGCATGTATTTTTGTCCAGCAACATATGACTGTATGTGTATGTACATGTCTATGCATGCACAAGTTTGTGTGTGGGTGCACACATATTTATGTCTATGTTCATGTGAGTTGATGTGTGCAAGTGTTTTTGTGTGCATGGGTGCATGCATTTATATGTGTGTGTACACATAATCACATGTGTGTATGGGTGTGGTGCATGTGTGTGCATTCTCATGTGTGTGTGTGTGGGTGCATATGTGTGTGTGCATGTACGTGTGTGCAAACGCTTATGTGTGATTATATATGTCTGGTTTGTGTCCATTTGTTTTTTTTGTGCATGTGCATATGTGTGTGAGTGTGTAATTTTGTGCAAGTGTTTGCATGTGTTTGCAACTTTATATGTGTGTGTGTGTACATGTATGTGTGTGTGTCCATTTGTGTGTATGCACATCTATGTGGGTGAGTGCTAATGCAGGTGTGTCTGTGTGTATATGTGTGCATATGAGTGTGTGTGTTCATGTTCACATGTATGTATGTGTGTGTGTATTCATGTTTGTGTGTTGGCTCATATGTGAATGCCTTCTAGCCTATGTGTATGGGTGTGTTTTTGAATGTGTGTGGGTGTGCATGTGTTTTTGTGAGCTTTCATGTGTGTATTTGTTTGTGAGTGCATGTGTATATCGGCATGTGTTCATATGTTTGTATGTTTGTGGGTGTGCATGTTGTGCAGGTGCGTGGCTGTGTGTGTGTGTGTGATTACGTGTGTACATACTTGTGTGTGTGTGTGTGCATACGTATGTGTGTATATATGTTGAGGTGCGTTTCAATAAAAAGGAAGGGGTGAATTGCTAAGAATAATAATTTCATCTTCTTAGAAAAATATTTGAAGATATGGTTTAAAGTTTTCTTTAAAGGTTTAATTAAATATCTAAAAATGATTTTATACAAATTTTAATTTTGTTTTAAAACATGTTAAATTTTAAAAAAATGTGTAATAAAAAAATCAATAATAATTAAAACTATACGCCATTAATTGTTATGTGGTTTAGCTTGAAACCAAGTCGACATCCACACAAGAAACAAATTAGACAAAATAACACTCAATAAATATATTTTGCCAAAATATGGATAGGTTAAACCGTCATAACTAATAGGAAAACTAAATAAGCTACTATGATGTTATAAAAAAATCAAAGGGGTAAGCTATAATTACCTTACAACAAAATGGCAATAAAAATATTCTCCAACATGAGATCAAAATTACAAAATCTTATGCTTGAAGAAATGGTTAAGTGACACAAGTATCTTGGTTAAGTGAATTAGGAATTGAGTAAATTAATAACTTAACTAACATAAGAATAAATAAAATTTTAGGATTTTGATAAGTAAATGTCACAGCAACGCATGAAAGTGTGATAGAAATTGGCTAATAATGATTTAAATATTTTTTCTTAAAACTTTTCTTTAAATTGAATAAAAATTCATCTATCATTTTCATACAAAAATTCTCTTATTTATAGACATTTTATAATGGGTAAAAATGATACCAAATACAAAAAATAGTAGTTACTGCTTTATATGTTAGTATATTTAATTAAAAATTTATATTATGACACATTAGAACGATTCATGTCATTTGATCATGAAAACTACATGATTGGATAGATTAGATTCTAGTGGTACTATAAAGAAATTGGATTTGATTAGGGCCATTAGATCTAAATCATATTAATGATTAGATCATGATGTTACATATAGATAAAAGATGGACAGTGTGATCGTGAAATGGCATGATTGAACAGAGGATATTATCAATCTTTATAAAAAGATAGGGAGATCAGAATCATTTTATTATGAAATTATGCGATCAAAAAGCTCTGGTTACTCTCGAAGGAGATCGCATGAAAACAAGGCTTTAGTTTAGTCTCACATTATGAATGGGCATAGAAATACTTGGTTTTTAGAAGCTTTATGTGATCTCCAAAAGCAGCTTATTTGGGGTTGGCTGTCATTTGGGTTTGTTGAGGAGGTCAAGACTCATGTGGTCAGTGATCCATTAGATAATACAAATGTGAGATAGTTGACCTCATGCAAAATGCAATAGTTTGTTTGGAATTGATCATTGACATCAATGATTCACCCATCTATTAACCTAAAGAGGTACCATAACAAAAACATTAACAGGTTTGATAAGTTAAAAAATCTTTTTATTAATTAATTAAAACCATTATAACTTACTTTTATAGTAGGTTAACTGAGTTTTTTAAAGATATCGTTAAGAAAAAACAATAATGAAGATAAGATGGATAAAACATATTAAAAACTTTAATATTTTACTATGATTATTGATTTTAATTTAATTTTTGTACCTCCTAATAAATATTTTAATCAAACTTAATAATCTAATCAAAGTAAAATTAAAATTCCTAAAATTAAATTCAAAATATACTCCTTGATAGTTTGCCACTCTGACCAAGACGATTTTCATGGGATTTGACATTTGCTCATCTTCTTCTTCTTTTAGTTCTCACATGAATAATAGCATTGATTATCAGAAAATTGGAAATTCACTTAAACAAGAACAATCAGAAATACCTATGATTTGTTCTCATCAAATAAAGTATTACTATTAAGGTTCGACAATAAAACAATATCTATTTTTTAATAATAAAGATAATCTTAATAATTTTGATAAAATTATAAACTATTTATAAAAAATAATTAAATAATTAAAGATAAACTCCTTACTCATATGGCATGGCTTGATTAACGCTTCTTAATTTATGCATATTCTTTTAATTCTATTCTTTTCTTCTTTTTTGATTTCACTCGAAGGGATATAATCTAAATTTTAAACTACCACAAGATTTTATTAAATTATCAATCAATTGATCTCCTAAATTTTTAAATAAATAATTTTTTTTAATTACAATTTTATCTAATTATGTTAAAGGTCAATTCACTAAATCTCTTTTAAATTAATTTAATTATTTTTTCTAACACTATTACCAAAAACACATTATTTAAGGCATATTTTATTATAGGTGATTGAAAATTTGTTACAAAAGATTGATTTTAATGATAAGATCAATTCTAAAAATCAATCATAATTTTACATATAAATTTTTCTTTAGGATAATCCTAAATAAGTTTTACATTTTTAAGATTTTCTTCAACTTTTTATTTATTTATTTATTTTTGAATCTTTTAAACTTAATTTCCTAAATATTCTTTATTTTTCATCTATATTTGAAATAATGTTTTGTTGAAATTTATTAATTAAAGTGTTGTGCATAATACTAGATTTTAATTATTAGATTTAAGAATCCAAGTCATTTTAGGTTTAACACATTTATGTATAACCAAGCTACAATTTACTTTCATAATCCATACAAAAATAAAAAAATTTAGAATGAATATTAGCTCTAATCCTACATGCATATAAAGTATGGCTGAGTTGGATACAATAATGACATTTAAGCTTGTGATTATGATCATGTAAAATGTCAACATGTCTATGGATATGAGATATTATAGCATGTTAACAACAATTACTCTACTAATTGGTCTTATTTTTGAAAAATATGCAAGTAAAGTGCAAAGATTTAAAATCATTAAATTCTTTAACTAAGGATGCATCGCATTTAATTTTTGTTTTAAATCATCATTGGCCTTTTTAATATCATTAAAACAAATGTCAACCTTTTCTCTATTTGTTCATAATGAGCTATATATTCATTATGTTCTTCTCTTAATTTCTTATATTTTTTATTCAACTTTTCAAACTTTTTGCAAAACATAAAGTAATTATTTAGAAAAATTCTTTGTTGAGCAATTTATATTCTCACTTTAGGTAGCACTCTTTTCGTCTTCCTCTTCTTGTCTAACAATCATGCAAAATATCATTATTGTCTTCTTCTTCACATGAATTGGTTTCTTTTGAATCATTCCAAGCTATTTTCAATACTTTCTTCTACTTCTTTTTCCTATTTATTTCTTTTTCAAATCTTTCTTGCATAATAGCACATATTGCTCTAATATGACCCAATTTATCACATTTATGACAAACGAGTTCCTCCTTTTTGCTCTCTTATTAGACCTTTTATTTTTTTGTCTATTTATAATATCAAAAATGTTAGACAAATCTCTAGAGATTAAAATAATACCATCTTCATTGGTAGAATCCAATTCTTTAGTGCCTTCCTTCATCATAATGTTATTGATTGTTTCTTCTTCTTTGTTTTATTTTTCTCAATTAATTTTTCTCCTTTCTAGCTCATTTGTCATATGCTTATCCATTAAGTTATCTATTGTCATCGGGGAAATATTTTTGATGTCTTATTTGTGGTGGTCAATGGATCATATTATATTAGCAAGATCCTATCTTCTTTACCTATTTATTCAAAGAAATTGGCTTTTCAAAACTAGAAAGTGCATTAGTAATATTGGTAAATCTTGTAAATATACTTTTGATGGACTCATTTGAAAGCATCCTAAATAGCTCATAGTCATTTGTCATCATATTTATTGTTTTTCTTAATTAAAGAGGTACCTTCATATGCTACTTCTAATGTATGCCAATTTTTATAAGTTATTTCTAAATTTTTAATTCTATTAAATTTGATAACATTTAAAGCACAACATAAACTATTTATAGCCCTATCATTTAATTGTACTTTATGTTTTTAATTTCATCCATTTCATAATATGGTTTAGGTACAAAAGCACCTTATGCATTTTTTTAGTAAGAAAATCAAATGTTGCTTGTAATAATTTCCACATTTCTATGTCAAAATATTTTAAATAAGTAATCATACTAGTCTTCTAATAAAGATAGTACTAACCACAAAAAAGTGATAGCCTATAGGAAGAAGAACCTTCACCAAAACTCAGTGAAGCATTAATTTGAGTGATGGATCACTCAGAGAAGTTCTCACAATTTAATTTAAAAATTATTTTTAAAGGCTTGAGCAAATCTCTAAAAATAATTTTTTGCAAATTTTCAATTCATTTTAAATTAATTATTATTATTGTTAAAGATTTACTCAAGCCTTTAAAAATAATTTTTAAATTATTTTTAAAGGCTTGAGCAAATCTCTAAAAATAATTTTTGGAAAATTTTAAATTCATTTTAAAAAATGTTAATGTTCAAAAAATTTTATAATAAAAAAATTGATAGTTAAAATTATAAACCAATGCTTTTTAGGTGATTTAGCTTAAAATCAAGCCTACATGTACTCCAACAAAAACTAGAGAAAAGGAAACATCAATATATCCCTTAAGCTAAAAGACAGGCACATTAAACCTCACAAAAAACAAACAAATGGGATAGCTACGATCCTACAACGAAATCATTGACAAGCTATATTAACTTTACAATGAAATGCAAATAATAGAAAAGCATTCATCGACATAAAATTAAAAATAATATGAACAAAATCCTATGTTTGATGAAATGACCAAAGAGTCACAGGTATCTTAATTAAATTAATTAAGATAGAGAAAATTATAACTTAGCTAATTTGTGAAGAAGTAGAATTTTAGGAATTTAATGATGAAAGGATGCAACAGCATATGAAAGTAATAATAATAATGGGCTATTAACGACTTAAATATTTTGGCTTAAAAATTTTCTTTAGATTACACAAAAATTCATCTATCCTTTTTGCAAAACATTTCTCTTATTTATAGACATTTTGTAATGTCCAAAATTACTTGTCTAATAGGAAAAATAGTCATTACTATTCTACTACATTCATATATTTTAATTAAAATTATTATTATTTTTATAAAAATCCCAACTACTTGAAATAATTGCTAAAAGCATTCTTGCACTCAACTATCAGATCGAAACTATACAAGACTATTCTATGACAAAAATTATGTAATTAAACAAATGAGATTTAAGCAAAATTATTTAAAATTAAGATTTAATTAGGGCTATTAGATCTAAATCCTGATTAGATGGTTAGATCATGATATTATTTGTAGATAAAAAATGGACCATGTAATCACAAAATGCCATGATCAAATAGAGGATATTATTAAGCTTTATAAAAAGGCAAAGGAGATTGAGATTGTTTGATAACAAAATTGCATGATCAGATTGCTCTGGTTACTCTCACAATTTAAAATAAACTACATAACAATAAGGCTTTGGTTTAGTCCGATAATTTAAATGAGAATAAGAGTACTTTTTTTTAAAGCTTTATGTAATTAGTAAAGATAGTCTTTTTAGGGTTAGCTATCTCCTGGTTCACTCATGATGTCTTAACTTCTATGATCAATGATGCATTAGATATAATTTCTAAATATAGGATTAATGGACCCAATCCAAAATGTAATAATCTATTTAAGATTGATTACTAACACTGATAACTAGCCCATTCAATAACCCAAAGTGGTACTATAGTGAATGGGATAATGAATTTGGTCAATCAAAAATTATTTTTACTAATTAATTAATACTACTATAACATACTTTTTGTAATAGGTAAATTAACATTTTTAAATATATGATTAAGCTAAAATGATAATAAAGATAAGATAGATAAAAAATATTAAAATCCTAAATATTTTTTAAGATGATTAAATATAATTTAATTTGTCTTCTAATAAATATTTTAATCAAGTTTAACATTCTAATCAAATTAATATTAAATTATCAAAATAATATCCAAAATATATCCCTTGGTGTTTTTGCCCTCCAACAAAGATGATCTTCATGAGACTTGATATTTGTTAACTTTTCCTTTTAGTTTTCTCACGAATAATAGCATCAACTACCTAAAATTTGAAAATTAAATTCAAACAATTTATTGGAAATATTTAGGATGTGTTTATACAATTATGTGTGTGTGTGCATGCCTGCGAGCCTATGTACGTGTGGTTATGTTCATGCATTAGCATGTGCATGTATGAGGATTTGAATGTGTATGATTGTTCATGTGTGCATACATATTTGTGTGTGTGTGTATGCATGCATATGCATGTGTATGTATAAGTATGTGTGTGTGTGCCTATGTATGTTCCTGTGAGTGTGTGCAAGTTTGTGTGCATGTGCTTGTCTATCTGTGTGAGCAATTGTGTGTTTGTGTGTGCATATGTTTTTGTGTCCATGCACATATCAGGGTGCATATCTTCATGTGACTATGTATGTGTGCGTGTGTGTGCATGTGTGAAGGCATGTGTGAGTGACTACACATGTGTGTGTCTGTCTCAATGTGTGTGCATCAAAGGGCTTACATGTGTTCATGTGCATATACATGCATGCTTATGTTTCTATGCTTGCATGTGTATGTGCATGTTTGCATGTGTGTGTGCATATGTGCTTGCATGGTTATGCATTTATGTGTATGTATGGGTGAGTGTGTCTGTGCATGTGCGTGAGTGTGTGAGTGCATGCATTACTATCATTGTATTTGTGTTTGTGTGTTGTCTATTTGTCTATGTGTGAGCATGTTTGTTAATGGTATTTGGGTGTGTTGTGCATGCTTATGTGTGTATCCATGTGTGTGTGGGTGTGTGTGCATGCATTTATGTTTTTGTGTGGTTGTGTGTGCTTGTGTACATGTGTGCGTGTGCATGAGCATGAGTGGGTGTGTTCATTAAACTTGTGCATGTGCATGTGTGTGTTTGTGTGAATATGTTGATGTGTGCGTGTATGTGTGTTTATACCAACATGTGTATGTGTACATGTGCATGTGCATGGAATTATATGTGTGTATGTATGTATCTATGTGTATGTGGATGTGTGCATGCATGTATGCATGTCCATGAATGTGTAAGTGCATATGCATATACACGTGTGTATGCATGATATTAGTGTGTGTGTGTGTGTGCACATGCATGTATGCATGCAAGTTTTTATGCATGGCACTTGTGCGTAGGTGTGCATGTGTCTATGTGTGTGCATGCATAATTGTGCATGCATACGTGTGTGGATGCATGTGTGTGGTTATATGTGTGAGTCTGTACGTGTATGTGGGTGAGCATGTTTGTGTGTGTGCATAGCTATGTGTATGTGTATGGGTGTGTGTGTGTGCTCATATGTGCTTGTGTGCATGTTTGTGTGCTTGTGTGTGTGTGCATGTGCATGTGAAGACATGCAATTATGTGTAGGTGTGTGTATTGTTTCTTCTTAGATTTGTGTGTGTTTATGTCAGTGTGTGTATATGTGTGAGTGCATGCTCATGTTTGTGTGGGAGTGTCCTTATGTGTGTGTGTGAGTGGTTGTGTGCATGCATGTGTGCATGTGCATAGATGTGTTTGTGAGTGTGTGTATGCATGTGTGAGTATGTGTGTGTGCACGCATGCATGTGTTTGTGTGCTTGTACATATGAGTGGATGAGTGTGTGTGTGTGTGTGTACAACTATGTGCGTGAAATTATGTCTGTGTGCATGTTTGTACCCATGTAGTTTTATGTATGTGTTTACGTGTATGTTTTTATGTGTATGTGTGCTCTTGCATATGTCTGTGTGCTTATGCATGTGTGTGGGGGTGACTGTGTGTGTCGACATGTGTGTGGGTGTCTACTCATTTGTGTGTCTGTAAGTGTGTGAGTCTGCGTGTGCCTATGTTTGTGTGTGTAGGTGTGTGGGTGTATGTGTGTGCATGAGTGTAGACGTGTAAGCATATGTTTGTTCATGTGCATTCATGTATGAGTTCATGCAAGCATGTGTGTGTGTGTGTGCCCAAGTGTGTTCAAGTGCATATATGTATGCATTTATGCATAGGCGCATGTTTGTGTGCTCATATATGTGTGTATGCATGCTATGCATGAGTGTGTGTACTATTATGTGTGTTTGTGTATTAATTTGTGTACACCCATGTGAGTGCATGTTCACATGTGAATTTGTGTGTAGGTGTACATCTTTGTAAATGGTGCACGTGTAAGATTAAGTGTATATGTGTGTACCTGCATGCTTGTGTTAATTTGTGTATTTTCATGTATGTGTGTATGATTACATGTGCATGTTTATGCCTACGTCTACAAGTGTGTGCTTTTGGGTTGTGCATATGTGATTATGTGCATTAGTTCATGTGTGTTTGTTCAAGAGTGTGTGTGTGTGTGTGTGCATGCAGGTGGTAGCATGGGTGCATGTGTATGTGCCTATATGTGCACATGCATGTGTGTTTCTATGTTAGTATCCTTGCACATGCATGTCAATATATGTGTTGTGTGCATGTGCATGTGCATGTGAAAGGATGCATGTGTGCAAGGTAAGTGCATGTACATAGGTGCATGCATGTGTGCATGTGTGGTAATGCATGTTTATGCATGTGTGTGTGTTCGTGAATGGTCATGTCTATGCACTTATGTGTGTGTGCATGCGTGTGTGTGTCTGTGTGCACATGTGTGTGTGTGTACATGTGAATGCTTGTATGCATGCATTTATGTGTTTATATGTATGTGTGTACATGTGGTCCTGTGTGTGCAACCATGCATGTGTGTGTGTTATGCATATGCTTGCATATTTGCATTTTTGTGTTTGTATGCATGTGCACATGTGTAACAATGTACTTGACCATGTGCAAGTGTACGCTTGTGTATACATGTGCACATGTGTATGTGTGTGTGTGCGTGCTTGCTTGTGCATGTGTATTTATGTGTGTGCAATGTGTGCTTTCATGTGCATAAGTGTATTTATGTGTGTGTGTGTGTGTGCATAGGTGTTTCTATATATGTGTAAGCATCCATGTGTGTGTTTGTACGTTTATTTGTGCATGTGTGTGTGTGCATTTGGGTATGCATGTGCATATATGTGTATGTGTACTTGTGTGTGTGCATGCATCTACATGTGTGCATGCTTATGCATGTGTATGTGTGAGTGTATTTTTATTTGTGCATGTGCGTATGCACACATAAGTGCATGAAGTTATGCACTCATGTGCATGTGTTGTGTGTGTGCATATATGTATGTGCATGTGTGCATGTGCATGTATATGCATGCAAGTGTGTACTTTTGTATTTTTGTGCCTACATGTGTGTGTGTATGCATGTGAGTGTGTGTGTGTGTGTCTGTCTGTGCTTGCATGTATGTGTGTGCATGTTTGTGTGCTTGTGTCTATGTGCATTGCATAAACAAGTGTTTGTGTGTGTGTTTATTTTATTATTTGCATGTGACCATGTATGTGTGCATGTGCAAGTATGCATGCATGAGTGTGTGTATTTGTGTGTCTGTGTGCTTGTTTGCACATGCACATGTGTGTGTGAGTGCATTATGTTTGTGTGTGCTTGTATGTGTCTATGTGTGTTCATTTGTGTGTTCATTTGTCCATGTGTGTGTGTTCTGTTGTACATGTATACATGTACATGTGTGCATGTGTATTTTTTTTTTGTGTTAATGTCTGTGTGGATGTATGGAAGTGCGACTGTTGTGTGTGTGTGTGTGTGTGGGTAAATGAGTGTGTTTATATTGATGTGTTTATCTATATTTGTTGTACATGTGTGCATGCACACTTGTGTGTGTGTTTGTGTAATGTTTGTGTGCATGTGTGTGCATGTATGCTTGTGTGCAGGTGTGGCTGTGTGTGCTTATTTGTGTGTGTGCATGTATATGTGTACACATTTCTGGTATATGTGTGCACATGTGTGTGTGATTGTATGTGCATGTATGTGTGCATAAGTGCAAGATCATATGTATGTGTGTGTGTTCTTGTTTATGCATGAGTGCATTTGTGTATGAGTATTAGTTTATATGCATATGTTGGCATATGTGCATGTTGATGTTTGTGCATCTCTGTGAGTGTGTTTGGGCATGCAAGTATATGTATGCCTGTGTATATGAGTGTGTGTGTGTGTGTGTTTGCATGTGTATTTGCATTTATGTATTGTGAGTTCATGTGTTTGTGTGCTTGTTTTTATGGGTGTATACATTTGTAAGTGCATGTGTGCATAAGTGTGTGTCCATGTATGCGTACGTGTGTGCATGTGTGTGTGTGCATACATGTGTACATGTGTGTGCAAGCCTGTGTGTGGGTGTGGGTGTGTGTGTTTATATTCTTAGATGTGTTAGGTGTGTGTATGTGTCTACATATGGGTGTGCCTGCATGTGCATGTGTTCATGTGTTTATGTATGCATGTGTGTTTGTTCATGCTTATTTATATGCACATGCATGTATTTGTACATCTTTGAATGCATAAACATGTGTGCATTCATGTGCACGTGTGTGTATGTTTGTGTGCACATGAATTTTTATTTTTGTGCAAGTCTTTGTGTGTACATGTGTGCCTACATGTGTGTATGTGGGTGTGTGTGCATGCATGTGTGGGTTTGTGTGTTCATGCATGTGGACATGCTTGTGCCTATGCATGTACATACACATGTGTGTGAGTATGTGTGTGTGGGTGTGCAGGCATGTGTGTGAGCATGCTTGTACAAGTGAATGTGTCCGTGTGCTTATGCTTATGCATGTGCATGACTGTACCTATATACATGTAGGTATTCATGTGTGTGTTGTGTGTGTGAATATTTCTATGCCTATTTGTGTGCCTTTGTATGTGCATGTGAGTGTGTGCATGAGTGTGTGTAAGTGCATAAGTCTGTATAGGCATGTGTGTGTGTGTTGGTACATGCATGTGTGTGCTTGTGTGTTTGTGTGTGGGCATGGGTGCACATGTGTGTGTGTGCATGCTTGTGAATATGTATATGTCTATGTTCTTGTGCTTGTACATGTTCATGACTGTGCCTATGTGCATGTGGGTATGCATGCGTAAGCATGTCTGTATGGTTACATGTGTGTGTAGATGTGTTTATGCCAGTTTGTTTATCATTTTGTCTGTATGTGAGTGTGTGTATGTGTTTGTGTAAGTGCATATGTATGCATAGGCATGTATGTGCATATGAATACATGTGGGTTTGTGTGTGTGCATTGGTATGCACATGTATGTGCTTTTGTGTGTGCATGAGTGCACATATGTGTGTATACATGTATGTGCATGCATGTTTGTGTGAGACTATGCATGTGGTCATGAGTGCACATGTGGGTGTGTAGGTGCATGTGTTTGTTTGTGAGTATGTGTGTGTGCATCTATGTGTGTGAATGCATATGTGTGTGCATGTATATGTGTGCATATGTTTGTATGTGTTGCGTGTTTGTGCATGTGCACGTGCACATTTGTGTGATTATACAAATGTCAAGGCATGTGTGTGGATGTGTGCCTTTGTATATATACACGTATGCACATTTGCAATGATTTGTGTGCATGGGTATGCATTTGTATGTTAGTATGCACACATGTGTGTTTGTTCATGCATGTGTGTTTTTATGTGTGTGAGAGTTTGTGTTTATGGTTGCTTGTTTGCATCTAGGCAGTTATAT
This sequence comes from Vanilla planifolia, assembly GCA_023846275.1. Lineage (NCBI taxonomy): Eukaryota > Viridiplantae > Streptophyta > Magnoliopsida > Asparagales > Orchidaceae > Vanilla > Vanilla planifolia. Next base: position 35,617,424 of record CM043868.1, on the reverse strand, counting down.
GAGTGCCTGTACATGTGTGTGCACATGAATGCATGTTTGTATATGTGTGTACATGTGTGTATGTGTGCATAATTATTTCTATGCAAGAGTATCTAGGTGGTTACATGTATGTGTGTGTGAATGTGTGTGTCTGTGTGTGTGCATGTATGTGTGTTTGTGTTCATGTGTATGTGTGTTTATGTATTTATATATGTGTGCATCTATACATGCATGTGTGTGCATGAGTATGTGTATGTGTGTCCATGTTTGTGCATGTGTGTGTTCATTTGTGTGTTCTTTTTGTGTATGCTTATGTGTGGATTTGTGTGGGAGTATTTGTGTGTGGGTGTGTGCATGTCTGTGTGCATAGGTGTGTGCATGAGCAAGTGTGCTTGTGTGTGTGTGGTAGTGTGTTCACATTTGTTAGAGCATATGTGTGCATGTAAGCTTATGGGTGTGGTTGTGTGTACATGTCTATGTACATGTGTGTGCACATATGTCCATGTGTGTGTGTTTGCATGTTTGTTTGTTTGTTTGAATGTGTACATGTGTGTGTGTTTGTGTGTGTGTGTGTGTGCATATGCATTCATGTTGTGTGTGTGTGTGCATGTGTGTCTTTTTATTTATTCATTTATGTGTGTGTGCCCACGTGTGTGCATGTTTGCATACTTGGGTTATGTGCATTTTGTTTGCCTTTGTCAGTATGTATGCATGTTTATGTGTGTGCTTTTTTGTGTATTCCTATATGATCATGTATGTGTGGATGTGCAAGTGAGTGTGCATGAGTGTGTGTCTCTATGTGTTTGTGTGTTTTTGCTTGTGTGTGTGTAGATGTGTTTATGTATGCAGGTGCATGTGTGTGTTTGTTCATGTGTGTTCATTTGTCCATGTGTGTGTGTCTCTCTCTAGGTTTGTGCATAGGTGTTTGTGTTAATGTGTAGTTGTGTGTAAGTGTATGTGTATGCATGTACATGTGTGCATGTGTGTTCTTGTGTGTGTGCATGTTTGTGTGGGTTTATGCCAGTATGAGTGTTATGTGTGCATTTAAACATTCATATGCATGTGTATTTGTGTGTGCGTGTGGGAAAGTGGATGTGTTCAAATGCATGTGTCTATCAATATCTATTGTACTTGTGCACATGTGCACTCGTGTGTGTGCATGTATGCGTGCAGCTAGGTGTAGGTGTGCGTACCTAAGTTTTGCATATCCATGTGTGTGTGTATGCATTTGTGGTGTATGCATGTGCATTTGTGTGTGCGAGATTGCATGTGTATGTGTGTGTGTGCTTGTTTGTGCATGTATGCATTTGTCTATGAGTATGAGTATGTGCATGTGGGTTCCTATGTGCATATTGGTGTGTGTGCATGTATGTAAGTGTGGCTGGGCATGCATGTCTATGTATGTCTGTGCATATGAGTGTGAGCGTGTGTATATTTACATGTGTATTTGCATTTATGTGCTGAGTCCATGTGTGTGTGTGCTTGTTCTTATGGCTATTCATTTGTAAGAGCATGTGTGCATATATGTGTGTATGTATGCATACATGTGGGCATGTGGTTGTGTGTGCATGTGTGTGCAAGCGTGCATGTGTGTGCTTGTGTATATGGATGGGTTTGTGTGTGCATGCTTACATGTATGGGTGTGTAAACGTGTCTACGTGCGTGGGTGGCTGCATGTGTGCATGTGTGGATGTGTGTGTGTTCATGTGTCTATGTATGTGTGCATTTGTTTGCATGCTTTTTTATATACATGTGTGTGTTTCTATACATCTTTGAGTGCATAAACATGTGTGCATTCATGTGCACGTGTGTGTATGTTTGTGTGCAAGAGCATTTTAGTCTTTCTGAAAGTGCTTTTATGTGTTTGTGTGTATTTATGTATGTACATGCATGCATGTATATGTGTGTTTGTGCATGCATATGTGTTTATGGGTTTGTGCTTGCCTGTGCTCAGGCATGTACATGCACATGTGTGTGAGAGCGTGTGTGTGTGTACATTTGGATATGTGTGTTTGTGTGTGCACGCATGTGTGTGGGCATGCTTGTGCATGTGTATGTGTGTATGCATGCTTGTGCTTATGTATGTGTGCTTATGCTTATGCTTATGCATATGCATGGCTATGCTTATGTACATCTGGGTATGCATGAGGGGGCATATGTGTATTAGTACATGTGTGTGCATGTGTGTCGATGAGTTTTTTCCTATTTGTGTGCCATTGTATGTGCATATGAGTGTGTACATGTATGTGTGCATGTGCAAGTCTATGCAAGCATGTTTGTGCATGTTTGTATATATGTGTTTGTGTGTGTGTGCATTTGGACATGCATGTGTGTGCTTGTGTGTGCATGCATGGATGCACATGTGTACGTGTTTGCTTGTGTGTGTTTATATATTTGTATGCTTGTGCTTATGCATGTGCACGATTATGTCTATGTGTGTGTGGGTGTGCATGCATGTGCATGTGTGTATGTGTATATTTTTGTGTGCATGTATGTGTGGATCTATTTGTGCCTACTTGTGCGCCTTTGTGTGTGCATTTGAGTGTGCACATGTATGTAAAGCATGTATGTGTGTTTGTGTGTGTCCATTGGTACACACATGTATGTGATTGTGTGTGTGTGCATGGATCACATGTGTGCATACATGTACGTGCATGTGTGTTTGTGTGAGATTATGCATGTAGTCATGGGTGTATGTGCCTATTTGTGTGTGTGTGTGCATCTATGTGTGTGAATGCACGTGTGTGTGCATCTATATGTGTGCATATTTGTGTGTGCATATGTGCATGTGCATGTGTGTGATTATACATATGTCTGGGCAGTGTGTGAGTGCTTGTGTGTGTGTGTGTATGTGTTTGCATATGTGCACATGTGTGATTGTTTGTGTGCATGGGTATGCATTTGTGTGATAGTATGCATATGTGTGTGTTGGTGCATGAATGTGTGCGTGTGTGGATGTCTGTGTGAGTTTGTGTTCTGTGGTTGCTTGTTTGCATGTGTGAGTGCATGAGTGTGTGCTTGTATATGTGTGTAAATGCATGTCTATATGAGTGTGTATATGTGCGTGTAACTATTTTTATGTATGTGTATCTAGGTGATTATGCACGTGTGTGTGTGTGTGTGCATGTATGTGTATTTGTGTGTATGTGTATATGTATATGTGTTTGTGTATTTTTATTTGTGTGCATCGATACATGCGTGCGCTTGTGTGTAGTTTTGTAGTTATGTGTGTGTGCCTACATGTGTGTGCATGACTGTGTGCATGTGTGCCTATGTTTATGTATGTGTATGGGCATCTTTGTGTGTGCATTTGTGTGTTCACTATATGTATGCATGTATGTAGTTTTTTGTGGGTGTGTTTGTGCATCGGAATGTGCACATGTGTCTCCATTTAGAGTGTGCATGAGTGAGTTTGCATGTGTGTTTATAGTTGTTAGAGTGCATGTGTGCCTGTGTATGTGTGTAAGCTTCTGAGTGTGGGTGTGCATGCATGTCTGCATGCATGTGTGTTCATGTGTGTGTTTATGTGTCCATGCATGTGTGTGTGTTTTGGCATGTTTCTCTATGTGTGCATTTGTTGTGTACATGTGTGTGTTTGCATGTATGCATGTGTGTGTATATGTGCATTTGTTTGTGTGTATGTTTATGTGTGTGTGCATATTTATCTTTTTATTTATTCATTTATGTGTTCTTGTTCACTTATGTACTTGTGTTTGTGCATGTGCATGTGTTTCTTTGTTCATTTGTGCAAACATATGCACATGTTTGTGTTCGTGTGAGTGTATCTATATGCATGTGGGTATGTGTGTAAGTCTGTGTGCATACTTATGTGTGTGAATATGTGTGTGTACATATGTGCATGTGCATATACATGAGTGTGCATATGTATATGTGCATATGAGAGTACATGCATACATGTGTGTGCATGTTTGTGTGCCTATATATTTGGATGCATGTTTGTGCATTTTTAGTGTATGTGTGTGTGCACACAAGTGTGTATGCATGCTTGTGAGTGTGCATGATTATGCATCTACATGTGTGTCATCGTGTGTGTGTGTGTGTATGCATACAAGTGTTTACCAACGTATGTGCATATGTGTGCCTTTTTGCATGTGTGTGGGTGTGTGCATGTGCATGCATGTTCATATGCATTTGTGTGCATATGCATTTACGTGTGTCCATGGGTACACATGTATGCATGCATATGATTGTGTGTATATTTTCCTGGGCACACTTGCGTGTTTGTACATGTTTGTATGTATGAATGTTTGTGTGTGTTTGTGTATGTGGTTATGTGCACATGCAAGTGGGTTTGTTTATGGAAATGTGTGAGTGTGTGCATGCTTATGCATGTGTGTGTATAAGTGTGTGCTTATGTATGTACATGTGTGTAGTGCATGTGCATATGCATGTGTGTCTATGTGTTTGCATCTTTCGCTATGTCTATGTAAGCATGTGCATGTACCTATATATGTGTATATGTGCATGTTTGTTCATGTGTGTTAGTGTGCACTAGTGGTAGTGTTTGTGTGTGTGCATGTTTGCAGGTGTTCATGTGTTCATGTGTATGTTTGTGTGTGGGCATGAGTGTGTGAGAGTGTGTGTTCATGTGTGTGCAGCTATACATTTGCATATGCATTCATCTATTTGCATGTGTGTGTGTGTGTTTGTGGGTGTGCATGCAAGCATATATGTGTGCATTTATACATCTATGCGTGAGTGTGTGTGTGTAAATAATTGTGTTCATGTGGGTTTGTGAGTGCATGCCTTCTTGTGAGTGTGTATTTGAGTTTTTACGCTTGTGCTTCTATGCATGCATGTCTATTTTCTTCGTGTCTATGTGTTGTGTATCCGTGTGTACGTGTGTATGTCTTTGTCTGTGTGTGTACATGTGCCTGCATGTCTAAGTGGGCCTACATATCTTTACATAAATGTATGCATGCATCAGTGTGTGTTTGTGCCCACATGTGCATGTGTACTTGTGTGTGTGTGTGCATGTGTTCATGTCTATTTGCATCCATGCATGTGTGCATGTGTCAGTTTTTAGGTGCATGTGTTTGCACATGTGTGGGTGTAAGTGCATATGCAACTGTGCATGTGTCATGTCCATGTGGGCATGTTTGCATGTATATGTGTTCATGTATGGCTGTGTGTGTGTGACTATGTGTATGTGTGCACATGCATGTGTGTATGTGCAAGTGTTTGTCTATGTGAGCATGTTGGTGTGCTTGGGTATAATTGTGTTCATGAACTTGTGTGTACACGTGTTGGATTTATATGTGCGTGTGCATGCGTGAATGTTTGTGTGTATTTGTGTGCATTTGTGTGTGAGTTATTCACATGTGCATATTCATAGGTGTGCATTGTGCCTATGTTCATGCATGCGTAAGCATTTGTGTTTATGCAAGTGCGTGAGTGCAAGCACGTGCATGAATGTGCATGTGTGCACATGCATACAAATGTATGCACATGTGTATGTGTGTATGTGTGCATGTGTGCTTGTGTGTACATATGCATACATGTGTGCTTACTTGTGTGTATGTTTGCAAGTACAAGTATGCATGTTTGTGCATGTGTATGTTTATATACACAAGTGTGAGTGCTTGTGAGTGTATGCATGAGTGTGGCTGTGTATGTGTGTGTGTGTTCATGCATGATCATGTATGTAGATGTGTGCTTATGTGTGTGTGCCTAATCACATATGTGTGTGTATATGTTTGCATGGGTGTGTACATGTGTTATTATGTGTGTTTGTGTGTGTGTATATATGCATATGCATGTGTGTGTGCTCCTATATGTATGTGCTTGAGTACATTTGTGTGTGTACATGTGTGTGTGCATGTGTTTGTGCATGTGTTTGTGCCTGTGTGGGGATGTGTTTGCTTGTATATGTGCATGTGAGTGCATGGGTGCACATGCATTTTTTAGTGCATGTGCATGTTTGTGTGTGTGTATTTTTGTCTATATGTATGTGTCTATATGAGTTTGTGTGTGTGCATGTGTGAAAGGGTGTTAATGCATGTGTGATTGTTTGATTGTGTGTTTTTGCGTGTGTGCATGTGTGTGTGTGGGTGTGAGTGTTTGTTTGTGTGGTTGCATGTGATTTTGTACATGTGTTTATATGGACATATATGTGTTTATTTTTGCACATGTAAGTGTGTATTTGTTTATGTGTGTGCAAGTGTGCATATGTGCATGTGTATTCATGCGATTATGTGTGTATGCATGCATGTGCATGTTTGTGTGGATATGTAAGTGTCTGTGCCTGTCTGTCTATATGCAAGTACAAGCAATTGTCTATGCATGTGTCTATGCCTATATGTTTATATCTGTGTGCCTATGCATGTGTGAGTGTGTGTGTGTATGTGTGCATGTTCAAGTGCCTGTTTGCAAGTATGTGTTCCTTCATGGCAACATGTATGCATGTATATGTGTGTGTGCAAATATATTTGTGTATGTGCAATTGTTTGTATGTGTGTTCATGTGCATGTGTTGTGTACATCTTTGCATGTGTATGCATGTGTGTGTGTATGTGTCTGTGCATGTGTGTGTGCAAGTGGGTTTGTGCATATGTGCATGCATGCATGTGCATGTGCTATGTGCATGTTTGCATGTGTATGCATGTGTGTGTGTGTGAGTGTGTGTATATATGTCTATGCATGTGTGTGTGCATGTAGGATTGTGCATATGTGCATGCATGCATGTGTGTAAATATGCATGTGCATGTGTATGCATGTTTGTGTATGCATGTGTGTGTGTGTGCATTTGTATGTAGGTGTGTGTATATGTTGTTATGTGCATACATGTGTCCATGTGTGTGGTTGTGTCATCTTGTGTGTGCATGTGTGCATTCATATTTATGTTTGAGCTTATATGCATGTTTATTTATGTTTAGGCATGATTGTGACTGTGTTTGTGTCTATGTGCATGTGTGAGGGGGATGTCAATGGGTGGGGTGCATTTGTGTATGTGCATGCATGAATGTCATTGTGTTAATGGATACACCTGAATGTTTGTTCATGTTTGTGTGTGTGAGTGTGCATGTTTTTATGTGCATGTAAGTGTGTGTGTGTGTGTGCATGTGTGTTTGTGTACATGGGCACATGTGTTTGAGCATGTCAATGCAACTACGTGCTTGGGTGTGTCTTTGTGTGTTAGCATGTGTGTGTGTGTGCATATGTGTGTATTTGTACATGTGTATGTGCACATGCATGTGCCTGAGTGTGTACATGTGTGGTTGTGTGTGTGTGCATGCATGTGTGGTTATTTGTGTGTGTTTTTGCTCGCATGTGTGCATGTGGGTTTCTGTGTCTTTTATGTACACTAGCGTGTGCACATTTGGATCTACATGAGTGTGCATGCTTATGTGATTGTAATTGTGTGTTTACATATGTGTGTGAATTTGTGTGTACTTGTACATGCATGTTCATGTGCATGCATCTCTGTCTACATTTGTGCTCAAGTGTATATAGGTTGTTTGTGTGTGCATACACAAAGGTGTGAATGAATGTGCATGTTCATATGCACACATGCATGTGTGTGTTTATGTGATTGTGTGTGTGCATGTGTGTTTGTGCATGCATGTGTGTGTGTGTGTGTGCATGTGTACATGCATACATGTGTGTTTGTATGCACATGTGTGCATGGTTGTGTATGTATATGCTTTAGCTTACACATGTGTGTGCATGTGCATGTTTGCATGAGTGTGGTTGTGCTTGCATGCATCTAAATAAGTGTCTACCTACATAATCATTTGCATATGTGTGTGTGCATATGTGTGAGCATGTTTATATGCATGTGTATACCTATACAGGCACACATGTGCTTGTATGCATAGGTATGCACATGTGTGAATGTGTGTGTATACATGCATGATATTGTGTGCTTGTATGGGTGTGTGTGTGCATGTGTGTATTTGTGTGTGTGTGTGTGTGCTTATGTATGTTTATTTGTGTGTGTGCATATGTGTAAGTATTTTTCCATGTGGGTGTGTTTGCATGGACTTGTGCATGTGAGTGCATGCATGAACGTGTGTGTGTGTGTGTGCATGTTTGTGTATGTTGCATGTTTGTGTGTTCATGTGTGTATGAACTTGTGTGTCTATATAAGTCTGTGGGTGTGTATGTACGTGTGTTTATATGTGTGTGCATGTGTGTACAAGCATGCACTAGCATGCATGCTTATGCATGTATATGTGCATGTGTTCTCACGTGTGTCCTTTTTAATTCATGCATGAGTCTGCTTGAATGTGTGTTTGAGCGTCCATGTGTGTGCATGTGTGTGAGTGTGTGTTTGTGTGTATGCATGCATGTGCATGTTTGTGTGGTGTGTCTATATGCCTATGTCTATCCATGTGTGAGTTTGTGCATGCATTTGTGTGTGTGTCTATGCCTATGTTTGTTTGTGTGTGTGTGTGCTTGTATATCTACGAGTTTGCATACACATGCATGTGCTTCTGTTCATGTGTGAGAGTGTATGTGTCTTCATGGTTGAATGTGTGCATATATGTGCGTGTGCAAGCTTGCTTATGTGTTAGCACATATGCTCAAATGTTTGCATATGAATGTTTGTGTTTGCCTCTACATGATTGCATGTGTATGTATATGAGTGAGTGAATGTGTGTGTGTTTGTGTACTCACATGGGTTTGTGCAGATGTACATATGTGTATATGAGTTCCTGTACTTATACATGTGTTGTTTGCATATACACTTGTGTGTGTGTGTGCATGCATGTCTTTACATGTATGTACATGTGTGCATGTTTGAATGTGTGTGCATGTTGGTGTTTGTGTATGTGTAAGCATGTGCATGTATGTATGCGAGTGCAACAGTTTGTTTGTGTGTGAACATGGGTGAGAATGCATGTGTGTCTGTGTGCATGTGTAGTTTATGTGTTTGTGTGTGTGATTGCATGAATGTGTGAATGCATTTGTGAGTGTGTGCAAACATGTGTGAATGTTTGAAGACATGCATGTGCAGATGTGCATGCACATGTGTGTATATGAGTGCGTGTGTACATGTGCATTTGTGTGCCTTCTGTGAGTACATGTTGACTCACGTGTGTGTTCTTGTGTGCATTTGTGAGTAACTGTGCATGCACATAGGTGTGCTTATGTGTGTGTTATGTGTTAATGATTATGGGGGTATCATGTGTGTTTATTTAGGTGTGTGTATGAGTATGTGCATGAGTGTTTGTGGGTATGTGCATGTATGCATGTAGATGCATGTGTGCATGTGTTTGTGTATGTGTGTGTGTGTGCATGTGTGGATGAGTTTTGTGCATGTGCATGCATGCTTGTATGCATTTTGGCATGTGTTTGTGTGTATATGCATGCATTTGTATAAGTTTGTTTGTGCATGCATGAAAGTGCATTTGTGTTTGTGTTCATGTGCTTGCACTTGCATATGCATGTGTGCACTTATGCAGTGTGTGTGCATGTTGTTTTTGTCTGTATATGTCTATTTGTGTGCATGTGTGTGTCCAAGCATGTGTGAGTGTGTGCTTGTGTACATCAGTGTCCATGAGAGTATATGAGTGTGTGTGATAATGTGTATCGGTGTAGTTTGTGTGCATGGGCTTTTTTGTATGTGTTGGGGCATACTTATGTGCATTTGTGCATGTGTTTTTTTAATATGTACATGTGTGTTTGTGAGAGAGAGAGTGTGTGTGTGTGCATGTATGTGTGTGCATGTGTGTGTGTATGTGTGTGCATTCAAGCAAAAGAAAGTGTGTGCCTATGAGCATGTGTATGTGCATGTGCATGCATGTGTGTGTTTGTGTGTCTTAATGTGTGTGCCTTCTGTGTGCTTTGCATGTGTGTCTGCATGTGTGTGTATTTTTATGTGTGTTTATATGGGTATGTGCATGCATGTGTTTGCCTCTATGTGTGTTTGTGCCTATGTTTGCATAAGTGTGTGTGTGTCCATGTGCATGTTTGTGCATACACATTTATACATTTGTGCATGTTTTGAATGTGTGTGGGTTTTCTTGTTTATATGTGTTTATGCATATTCATGTATTTGTTCTTGTGTGAGCACGAGTGTACATGTAAGTATCAATGCATGTGTGTTCAAGTGCATGTTTGTGAGTATGCATATATGCATGTATTTGTATGTAATTTTTGGTGTGTATGTGTATGTGTATGTGTTTATGTATTTGTACATGTCTGTGTGTCCATGTGTGGTTGTGTGGTTGTTTGTTTGTGTGTGCATGTGGTTGTGAGGGTGTGTGTGTGTACGTGAGTGCATGTACGTGCTTTTGTGTGAATTGGCTTAAGTATGTGCCTTTTGGTTTTTGAGTGTGTTTATGTGTACATATGTATATGTGTGGCTGTAAACTTGTATGCATGTGTAGGCATTTGTGCATGGAAATATGTGGGCATGCTTGTGTTTGTGAGCATGTGTGCATGTGTGAGTGTGTGTTGAGTTTGTGTTTGTGAGTATTCATATATTTGTGTGCATGCATGATCACTTGAGTGCATGTATTTGTATGCTTCTGCTTGTGTGTGTGTCAATGCTTACACACGTGTATGAATTTGTGTTGATATATGAGTGTGTGTTTCTAAGAATGTTCATGTGTGTGTGTGGATGTGTGTGCATATGATTAGTGTGTGTGAACACACATGCGTATGTGCGTGTGTGTGTATTGGCATGAGCATCTATGTGTGTGCCTTTGTGTATTATTATGTTTTCCTATGTGCATGCGTGTATATGCATATGTGTGTGTAGTTGTCTATTTATGTGTGTGCTTGTTTATGTCCATGTGTGTGTGTGTGCATGCCTTCGTGTCTCATTCTGTGTTGGCATGAACATGTGTGTACATATGATTATGCTTGTGTGCACCTGTGTTCACTGTTTTGCTTATGTGTGCATGTACATGTGTTTGTGTGTGTGCCTGTGTGTGTGTGTGTGTGCATATGTCTATGTGCTGGGTGTTGCTGCAAGTGTACAAGTGTGTGTACATATGTGTGTGCCTGTGCATGCATGTCTATGAGCATGTCCATGTGTTTGTCTAGTGAGTGCATGTGTGTGCATGAACACTTTGTGCATATGTGAAGGTATTGGTGCATGCATGTGCATGTGTGTGCACGCATGTGCATGCATATGCATGTCTGTGAGCATATGCATGTGCTTGTACACTCATGCGAGTGTGTTTGTGTGTGTGTGCATGAACCTATGTGCTGGGCTGCATGAATCTATGTGTGTGTTTGTGTGTGTGTGTGTATGTGTGTGTTTGTGCATATGCTTAAGTGTGCTTATTTGTTTGTGCATGCATGTGTGTGTACGAGTGTTTCTATGTTTGTAAGTACATGTGTGCGTGTGTGTGTGTGTGCTTATGTGCATTTGTGTTTCTTCATATATGTCTATGTATGTGGATGTGCATATGCTTGTTTATGTGTATGTGCATGTGCATGTACATGTAAGTGCGTGTGTAGACTTGTGTGCATGCGTGTGTGAATGCATATGTGCATGCATGATCTTGTGCATGTGTGTTCCTATGTATATGTGTGTTGTGTGCATGTGTGTGTGCATCCATGTCTTCGTGTATGTATATAAATGTACCTGTGTGTGCAGGTTATCCATGTGTGCTTGAACATTATGTGTATATGTGTTGGTATTTGTGTACATGTGTGTGTGTGTGTATGTTTGAGTGCATGTGTTTGTGATAGTGTGGATGCATTTGTATATGCATGCATGAGTATGAGTGTACGTGCATGTGTAAGTCATGGGCATGTCTTTGAGTGTTGCATTTGTGCATATGTATGTGTGTGTTCATGAATGTGTGCATGTGCGTGCACCTTTGTGTGGATGTGTGCATATGTTTGTACATGCTCAAGTGTGTTTTCTTGTGTGCATGCATATGGATTTATATATGTTTGTGAGTTTGTAATTGCAAGCATATTCATATGCATATGCTTATGCATGTGTGCATGTGTTTGTATGCATGTGTGTGTGTGCATGTGTATGTGTGTATGGTTGTTCATATGTATATGTGTGCACATATGTTTGTGAAATGGCATGTTTGTGTTTTGGTATGCATGCATGTTTATATGTGTGTGCATGCATGATCGTTTGTGTGTGCATTCACGATCGTTTGTGTGCATATGTGTGAGCAATTATTTGTATTCATGTGTGTGCACCTATGCTAGTGCATATCCATGCATGTGTGTGTTTGTATGTTTGTGCATGTGTGTGTATGTGTGAATGAATGTGCACCTATGCTAGTGCATATCCATGCTCATACGCATAAATATACACACACGAACATATGCACTCACAATAGCACACACGGGCACATGCATGTTGGCACATACACATGCACACAAATGGATGCACATGTGCTCACAAATGCACTAAGACATGCACATGCGCATACACACAGACATGTTAACGCACACACAGATAATTACACACATGTACACATACACACACACACACACATGCATAAGCACACCCTCACACACTGCATGCACACACACTCGTACATGAACACCCACACACTCATGCTCTCACACCCACTCACTCACAGACACACGCACATCCAAACACACACAGCCGCACATTCATACATAGACAACCACACACAAACAACCACACATGCATACATACACACATGCACACGCATGCACACACACATACACAAGCATACATGCATATGCACTTATACACACATGTGCACATCCATGTACATAAACACATGCTTGGACATGCACACACACGTACAAATACAAGCATATACAAATGTATGGACACTAACACATACATATATGCATATATGCCTACACACATTTATGCACACACACACATGCACATGCACATGCACATGCACATAAGCACATACAAATACAAACACACAAAGGAATATACACATGCACATTGATGTATGCACAAACATGCACATGTGTGCCCATACATGCACACATGGACACTATCACATATATGTACAAGCACAGTAATGCACAGGCATGCATAAACACATGTAGGCATAGACATGAACAAACATACACACACACACACACACAAGCACATGCACATAGACCCACATGAATGCAAACCAATATGCTCACACACAAATTTGTATAGAAATAAAAACACACACACACACACTCACTCACACATGCACATAGATGTACACAAGCACATGCACACACATGTCAGCATAAAAATGCATGCACATGTGCATGCATGAACACACACCCACTCACACAAACTCTTATGAACATACACACTCAGCGTTTGCATGCACACATACACACATGCACATATGACTGCACATATGCTCAAATACACACACACAAACACCCATGAACACACATATGCATGCGTATACATGCACACATGCAAACACATGCAAACATACTTCCACACTGACATACACACACACAAACACACACATGCACCCACACACACATGTGTGTGTGCTAACAAACTCATATGCATGCACACACACTTATGCATGCATGCAAACATGCTTGTAGAAACAGCAACAAGGACTGCCCCACTCACATGCACACACAAATGGATGCATACACATGTGCACACACACTAACCCATAAGCGCACATATAGATAGACACATACATATGTAGATATATATGACATGCATTCCGACATAAACACACATAAATATACACATGCATGCACATATCAATACATATAATTGTGCACACACATGCACCTACACATGCATACACACATACACACACACACCCATAGGAATGCAAATGCACATCCACATTGACATGCACACAAACAAATAAGAACCCATATAAACACACACATGCATGTACTCACACATAACACATGCATCCATAAAATAAACACTTGTGTACAAACCTATATGAGCACACATATACATACTAGCATGCACACACACACGCATTTACATGCACTCACGCACACACACACATACTCATGCACATGGAAACAAACACCCACACTCACACTCATGCATGCACACAAGCACACATGCAAGAAGACATGCAAGCACTCACACATACACATGCAAACACACTCACACCTATGCAAAAACATATGCATAGACACACTCACATAAACACACCCACACATAAAAACACACACACACACACATGCACACATACGCAAGTGCACACACATCCACATATACACATTTATACATGCACACATAAACAAAACAAAACATGCACATAGACATGCTTAAGCACATGCATGAACACAATATGATTACACACACAAACATACACATGCACATGCACATTCATATGCTTGCTGACACATATAAATGCAAATGCGTATAGATGCACACACACACACAAACACATGCATAAATACACAGACACCTAGACACGTATGCATACACCCACATACACCCGACACACAAATACAAACATGCACACATATGCATACAACAAAACACACACCCACACAAAAAACATGCATATGCACATGAACACATCTACAAACAAACATGTGCATACAAACAAAAACACATGTGCACCCTAGAAAACACACTAAAAATTTATGCACACAACAAATACATGTGCATGCACTCGCACAAACACACTCATGCTCTCATAAAAACACACACACACACCCACACAAAAATGTAGAGGCATGCACACATGTGCACACAAATGCACATGCACATGCATATACATGCACACATATGCAAACCAATGAACATTCATGTACACAGACATGAACACACAGATACACATGCACAAGTAGACACACATGCATGCACACACATGGTCATGCACTTACATGCATATAATAGCACAAAAATTTATATGAGCACATGCAAGCACACACACAAATATACACACTTGTAGACAAGCACATGCATACGCATGCGAGTGCATTAGATATGCATGCATGCACAAATGTGTACCGACACACAAACATGCAATAAGACAAACGTACACATGCATATTGATGCATACACACAAACATGATGCAAATATAGTCACATAGGCATAGACATGCACACACACATGTATGTGTGCATGCTCCAATGCACACACATGATCATAAGCACAATTACTGAAACAAAAACTCACACATATGCACACACTTGAAAACCCACACACACACACATGCATTCATGTACACATGCATGCACACACTCATGCACAGACACACACCCACATTGACTCACATACTCTTTCTTTTATACAAATAATCATGCACACACTCATGCACACACACACAACCACACATGAAATAACACACAAACAAATACACATACACATATACACACATGCACACACACGTAAATAGTCATATGGATGCGTACACACTCATAAACTTATGCATGAACACAAGCACATGCAGACAAACACATGCACACATGCGCACATATATATATATATATATATATATACAAACTTTCATACACACAAACACACACACATACACACATATGTATATGCACACATAGCCATGAATATACAAAGACACAAACATACACACACATGTAAAGATAGACATGCACAAAGACACACATGCACACACACATACAAGCCTACATGCACAAACACACATACACAAGCACACACACATGCACATGCACACACATGTACACCCATTCACCTAAACACAACTGCATACACAAATACATATGCACATGCACACACACATATACAGACAAACATACTTATAGATAGACATGTACATGCACATGCATATACAGATAAATATGTGTACACCTACAAATGCACACACACATGCACATCGACAAACAATAACACACATAAGAACACGTAATCTAAAGCTTACATATACACTCAAACACACATATATATATGCTCACACAAGCACATGCACACACACAAACATGCAAATGCTGACACATCATAGGCATACACACATAAGAAAACACATGTACACACTTGTACAAACACACAAAGACACATACACGCGCATGCATAGACACATGTGCACCACTGCACGCACACTTACACATACACATACACAAACACCTATATACCCACACACACGTAACCATGCATGTACATATACATGTAGGCACACAAACACATACGAACACAAATGCACACACACTCATGCACATGCATGAACCCAGACACACACCTAAGCACACAAACATTTGTAGACACATACATACAAGCATAAACACCTACAAATGTATGAACACAAATACACAGACACACACATACATATACATACATACACATGCACATGCACGAAGGCATGAACACACACACACATGCATAGAAGCACATGCACAAATACAGACACCAATATGCATAAAAAGAAGCACACAAGCACAAAGGTACACACAGACACATAATTACCCAAGAAAAAATGTACATAGGAACACACTTATTTTGGCACACATCTGTACACATACAAATATGCTCACACACATACATGTACAAACACAATGGCACACACAAATGCTCATACTCACACACATGCATACACACATGCACATGCACATGCATGCACATACAAACAAAGATGAACACACACACACATGTATAGACACACATACACATGCATGAATGAAGATAAAATTATGCATATACACAGACCTGCACATACACACTCATGCATATGCACACACACACATGCATGCACATATATACATTGGAATGCACACATACCGAAACACACGCACACATGAATGCACACATGTGCAAACACTCACACATGCACAAATGGATGTACACATGTGCACCCATTCACACACATGCACATAATTACACACACTGGCATACTCATGCAGACACATACACACATATGCATAAGCATGTGCAACAAGCACATATACACACTAGCACATACACGCACATACTCATGGTCACATGCACATGGATAGGAACATACATGTAGCACACACGCCAATATGCATTATAAAACACACGCACAAACACATGTACCAACAAACATGCACCCAAATGAATGCATTAATAGACACAGACACATGCTAGAACTGACTCACAAATGCACAAACAAACTCACACAGGCATGCACATGCACACATACATATTCTCGAGCATGAACACACACACAAGCATACATACACACATACAATCGAATGGACTCACACGTGCACAAACATAAATAGCTACATGCACACACACATGGATACCCAAATATGCAAATACACTTGCACAATAGACATACATGCACACACACATGAACACAAATACATAGGCACAAGCACACTTGCAAACATATGCACATAAACATGCACATGCCCATACACATAGATGCCCATGTAGAGACACTTAAGCATGCACATACATACACACACAAGAACATGCACACACACATTCATGGACATGCAAACACACATGCATGCACACACACTTTCATAGACATGCATGTGTACAAAAAGGGACAAAGATGCACACACATGTATGTACACATGCACAAACATTCACACACACACATGCACACTTACACACACATGTGCACATGCAAACAACACATGCACACACAAGCATACACAAGAACATAAATACACATGCATAGACACACACACACACACACTCAAGTGTGCACAAACTCACATAGGCTCATGTGCTCACACATACAAACACATGCATACGAATGCACATGCACACACACACACATACACAATTGCACACATAAGGATGTATGCATATTCTCAAGTTCACTAACAAACACATATGTGTAAGCACACCACACACACACACACACATGCACACACACTCACAAACACTCAGGTATACACACACTTGCACAAGCTCATGCAAACATGGACACAGACACACGCACACATGCATTGACACATGAACAATCATATACATACCACACATAACTTGCAGATATACACACACATTTTGCTTGACACACATATGCCTCTAAGTGTATAGATACATACAAGCAAACATATGCACTCTCTCACACACACACATATACGTACATGCACATGTACACACACACAAATGCACAAACATACACATACATACCAAGACAAACACTTGCACAAACATATACACATACATTAACACACCAACTCACACACACACATTCATGCACACACTTTCACACACACTTGCACACACAAAAACATATGCATACATAGGCATGCACACATGGACAAGAATGCACACACACATGCACACACATATGCATAAGCACCCACACATGCACAACCACGAATACATGCAAACTTACATTCTCTTAAAGACACACACATGCACAAACATGCACACATACATTCATGTTCCCACATACCTACACAAATGCTTAAAAGCCTTAGACACAAACAGGCATATGAAGAGGGATGCATACCTTTTCACAAATGTAAACAAACACTCGCACACCCACACACACTCACATGTAAACACATGAACACACATGCACACATACATGTGCACACATAGGCATAAAGAAGCATACATGTGCACACACACTTGCATGTGCTCACAAACGAATGAACACATGCACATATACAAGTACATGGATGCACACAAGTGAACACTTATGCATACACACACATGCACACCCTCATCCACACACATGTATACATACAAACACATGCACACAGAACAAATAGGACACAGACACACACATATGCATGCTTGCACACAAACAAACATACAAATATGTACACACAAACACTTACACGTAGACATGCACAAAAATATACACATATGTACATACACATGCACATGTACGTACACAATTGCACATGCACACACCCACATAGATGAGTGCACGCATGCTTGCATACATGCAATGAATGCACACACATTCACACAAGCACAAAAGACGACATGCACATGCACGTACACACATGCATAGACATGCATATACGTGCACACACAAACACATAAACACACCACTATGCACACACAAGCACATGTATAAGCACACACAGACACAAGAATCAATGCACACATGAATATGTTCAACCACCAATGCACACACACACACGTACATAGATACACACACATGCATTCACATGCTCACCCATTCAAGCATGCATAAATGCAAACAAACATACATCCACACACACATAAAAATACATGTTTATGCACTTACACACACATGCACAAATACACAGTCACACATATACAATGATGCACGCACACACATATACACAAATACATACACATGTATGCACACATATATACACACGCACATGCAAACACACACATGAACACACACATGCATACACATATGCCCATACACATGCACACACCTACACACATGTGCATGCATCCACATGCAGACATATACACAGACATGCACATGCACACGCATATGCACACAAATACACATGCACATGCACACACACCAACTCACATGCACACATACACCCACAACCATACATGCACACACAAGCATAAATTAACATAGGCACACACACATACACACACACATATGCACACATGAAGATAGACACATGCATGCACTAAACACATTTATACACTTGCTTATGCATCTACACACACAAAAAAATATGCATAATAATCCAAACACATGCGTACACACACATGTAGACAAGTACACACCACACATGCACACTCGCTAACACATGCAGATATGTAACACACATGCACACACAGACATGCACACTCATATGCAAAAACACATGCACATGCACACATGTATATCCACACATGTGAGCACATGCACACACACAACATAAAAGATGCACACATACACACACACACACACACACCCACAAACACATATACATGTACATGCACACACAAGCACACACAAGCACACACAAACCTATGCTTTCTTATGCACATGCACACACATATGCACACACACATGAATATAAACACACATATGCACATGCATAAACACACAAACATGCACACACATGCACATGAATAGATGTACATACACACAAACATGCATGCATAAACACATATACCCATGCACACACAAGCATTTGTAGAAGCATGAACACATAAGCATACATGCATTCACGAACAAGTTCATGTGTGCATAAGAACATGCATAGTCACAGGCAACACAAGACATGTGCACATGCATGCACACACACACACATGCATGCAAATATAGTACAAACACACATGCATACATAAAAGTATGCATACAAATAAATGCACCCAAACATGCACACACATGAGTATGAACATAGGCACATGCACACACACACAAGTAAGGAGACACACATACACACATACGCATAAACACATACTTGTACAAAAACATGCATTCACATGAACACTTTCACACTCACGTATAACTACACAAATACACACACACACATGTGCATACTTAAACACACATAGAAACGTGTGCACACATTTAGACACACAAAAACAAAGATGTATGCACACACATAGACACGAACACACATGTACACATACACACACATGCATGTGCACACACACACACATGAACATATGCTCACACACACATGCACATATGCACACTCACACACATGCATATAGATAAATATGCACACAAAAACACATACATGCACACACTCACCTACACACACATGCATAAACTTGCACATACAAAAGCACACACACTCGTACCAATGCACACACATGCATAGACACATGTATGAACACACAGAAGCACAACCATGCACACACACACTCATACACCTTCACATATGCACATACACATATGCATGCATGTTCAAACATACACATGCACACACACACACACACATGCACACATGAACATAAACACATGCATACACACACAAAAACACATTCATACATGTGCATATACTTGCACACACACACACGCACATGCAAAAATGCACAAGCACCAAAAAACTTACACAAACACACATACACACGTATGCTGATATGCACACACACACACAACATGCACACACATATGCACAAACACATGCATGCACCAACATGTGCATGCATGCACATGCATATCTGCATACAAGCATACACAAACACATGTACAAACACATGCACACACATACACACAAACATAAACATGCATATACACATGCACATATGCATGCACAACACAATCATGCACAAGTGTGTGTCCACAAGAACATGCACACATATATGCACACACACAAAAAACACACATACACCTAAACTCATGTTTGCACATTCATAAATAAAGAAAATCAAGCATGCACCCACATGCACATATTTATGTGCATACACACACACCCAAAGACACAAAAAAGCAAACATATAAACAAACACATGCACATGCACAGACATGCATAGAAACACAAATGGACATATGCATAAACAAATGCATAGCATACATGTGCATGTGCAAATATACATGCAGACATGCACATAGATGCAAACACATATAGACAAGCCTATGAACACTCACACACATGCTCACATGTATGTACTCAAATATGTACACATGCATAAACATGCACATGCACTTACACACATGCCCACACACATAGATGCACACATGCACTTGTATGCATGAACACAAGCGCACACACATGCACTTATGCACACAAAAACACAAGACATACATAATAAACACATCCATAACCATGCATATGCACCCATACACACTCATGCGCTTGCATGTACATGAACACCCACATGCATAAGCGCACACACATATACAAAACTCACACACATCTACATACATGCATGATGACACAACCCAAACACATGCATATGTGCACATGCATGCATGTGTACATGCACAAACACATTCAACAATGTATACAACCATGTATGCACATATGCCTAACCCACACACATGCACAAACACACACATGCATGTAGACACAAACATGCACAAATGCAAACACATGCATGCACGCATTCATACCCACACCAACAAACATACTTGTACACATGCACATAAACACAAGACATGCATAGACATCCATATGCATGCACACACACACAAATGCACACACTCACAGACATATACATACGCATATATGCACACAAGTAGGCACACACACACTCCCATGCACCCATGTGCATGCACTCATGTAGATGCACGCATACACACATGCCCAATCATATGTACACACAGTTTAGTGCATGCAGGGATGCACACACACACACAAGTACACAAGTATAAAAATAAAAGTTTAACCACTCATACACACACATCAAAAATAACATAAGCAAACACACACACACAAATTCATGAACACATGCACACACACATACAAGCTCACAATCCCACATGCACACACACAAAAATACAAACACATAAAAAATTATGCACGCACACACAAACTCACTTGCACATTCATACACATGCTTGCATGCACACACAAACAAGCACATACACATGTACACACATACACATACACAAACATAAACACATATGTATAAGCACATGACACACATGCAAGAACACACCTACACATACACAAGCACACACAACCATGCACATACAAACACACATTTGCATGCACATGCACACACGCATGTACTCACATACACATGCACAAGTACTCTCATACAGACACAAACATGCTTGCACACACAAACATATTCATACATGTGCAACCATGTAGATACATCATCATCACACACACACATGATCATACTTGCACAATTTACACATGTATAAATACACATGTAAAGAAATAAACAAACAAACCATTATAGGCACACACATGCACACACATGTGCACACATGTACATGCACATGCATGGGCGCTCACATGTGCACACACACACATATGCACACCAACACACACACACTCGTATGCACACACAAATGGGCACACTCACACATACACAGACTCATGCATAAACATGTGCACACACAGAAGCACACATACAGATAAGATTGCACACACACATGCATGCACAAGCACATATGCAACAACACACATGCACACAAACATGCAAGAAGACCACACATACACAAACGCACACATGAAAAAAAATAGAAACACACAAACATGAATACATGCACACACAAATACACGTTTGTGCACATGCACACATGCAATCTGAACCACACAAGTACAAACACACACACACAAAAAGATGTACACATGTATATGTACACATGCAAGCACATATGCATACACCTACCTATACATATACACACACACTCATACACAAAAAAATGTGCACACACACCCATACAACCATGCTTATATACATGCACACATACACAAACACATACACAGACACATGCATACACACACACACACATGCACACACATAAACAAACATGAATGCAAAAACACACTTGTTTAAACACACATGTGAACCCACACAAGCACACATGCATATCCATGCAAACACACACACAACCATGCATATGCACATGCATATATATATATATATATTCCTATGCACACACTCACATGTGCATGCATAGGCACACGCACATACACACATGCACACATGCACGTGCACATGTACACACATGTGCACACACACGATCACTTATACACATTAGCACAAATGCACAGTTGTGCTTGCACATAAGTATTCACATATACATAGACACAGAAACAAGCATAGACACACACATGCATCTAAATGTAAGTACAAACACATGCATAAACACATAAATGCATAAATAATCACACACATGCCAAAAGTACAAAAAATACACACATACACACATGCTTGAATATACACACACTTGCACACATATACATGCCAAACCCAAATAAGGATGTACACACACACATACACATAGTCACATGAATGCACACACACACACATGCTCACATGGATAAACATTCACACATTGAAACATGTGCATGCACATGCACACGAACACAAAGACACACACATAGCACACACAAGTGAACACACACAATCATGCACATGCATAGATCTACATAAGCACACATACATACTAGTCAACATAAACATAATAACACACACTCATGCACACAAGCATGTCCACATGCACAAAAACATGCACACACACACACACTCACACAAACATACATGAACACACACATACATGAAAAGACACACATGCAAACACACACATACAGACACACACACACACACACACACACGTGATAACACATACATACCAATGCACGACCACTTATGCATGCACACACAAAAAGGTATGCATGCATACACACACATACACAAATGCACACATATATAAACACACACACATTCAAAAATAGAAATACCCACAACTACACACAAACACACAATGGAATGTATAGATGCCTAATGACACACATGCACAAACATAAATATGCTTGCATGCACACATGGATATGAATACTCACATGCATACATGCACACACACACACACACATGCATACATGCACACAAACAAATAAACATGCATACCCATGCAAACATACACACGTGTACTTGCATGCACATGCACATGTACATAGACATAAACTTACATACATATGCATAGATAAATGTGCACACATGCACACACACATGAATAGATAAGTGCATAAACATATATACACACCCACACACAAACATGCACATACTCATACACACCCAAAAAAGTAGAGGCACACATGTATGCACAGCAATGCACATGCACACACACACACACCCACACACATCCACACACATGCACTTGCACAAACTTGTAGACACACACATACACTGACACATAAGCACACACATGAACCCCTATGCAAACACATTGGCACACTAACACAAACATAAATCTATGTACATGCATAGACACAAACATGCATAAAGATAAACACATATGCATGCAAACACATATACACACACATGCATATAGACATATTCACACATGCATGCACACAAAAATAGACACATAATGACACACACACATAATGACAAACACACATAATGACACCCACATAATGATGCATGCACACACATGCACCCATACACATGCACATGCATACACATGCACAAACATTCATACATGCAAACACACACACATGTGTGCATCCATAAACATGCGTACACATTCATATACACTTACACAAACATGCATAGTCATACACACACATGTTTGTGCATGCATAAACATATATGTACACACATGCACATGCATGAACACACTTACAGACACATATTTGCACACATATACACACACAAATGCATGCACACATAGGCTTGAACACATACACACACATTTACATGTACACATGTACACACAAATAGACACACGCATGCAAACACTTACACACACTCATGCACACAACCATACACACACCTACATGAACAAAAAACCAAAAACATGCAAACATACCTACTGACAAGTAGACATAGACACACACACTTACACATGCACATAGTCACACATACACACATGAACATGCATAGGCTCAAGCACACACATGCATAGACACACACATTCATAGACACACAAACACACATGCATGCACACATTCACATGCACAAATGAAGGCACATGTACACACACACACTACCACACAACACAGACACATGTAGAAACATGTGAGCACAAACACACACACATATGAGTATACAAACTTACGAACACACATAGACGTACATGTACACAAATACAAAACTATGCATGCAAGCATGCACACACGCACCCATAAGCACATAATCAAACATAATCACTCCAATACATGTAAACACGTACATATGCACACATGCATAGAAACAGACACCCTTGCTCACATGCACACACACATGTGTACCCATGCACACTTATGTATATGCACACACACACAAGTGAACAGATGCTTACATGCACAAATGCACATGCACTCATGCACATGCACATACAAGCATACACACATCTGCATAAGTATGCACATTCTTATGTACACACATGCACATGCAATATTCACACACATGCGAATGCTAATGCATGCACACACACACACATCTAGACTCTCACATGCATGTGAATAAGTGCACACATTTGCACACACACACACATATGCATGCACCCTCATATGCACATATGTATGCATACACACATACACATTGATGCACACAAATAAAAATGTGCATACACTTACAATTGCACAGATGCAAATACATAAAGATGCATGTACACACATATACACACACACGTGCATGCTTGAATACATATATGTGTATGCATACATATATGCACACACATATGTATGGACAGCACATGCCCATGTTTAAGCATGCACACACACACATGTAGATATGCACACATGTGAAGATAAGCACACACCCATATACAGCACGTGCAAGCACACTAAAGCACATGCACACACAAACATGTGCACAAGCAGATGCACACACACATGCACATATTTAACAAATGATATGAGATATTAAAAATTAAATATATATGCTCTCACTTACTTCTTGCTCTCCAATATTACATGCTTCTTTTCACTTATCTAAACAACAAAAATTCTCCCCCTTTGACACCATAAAAAAGGTAGGTATAATTTATATAATTTTTATTAGACCTAATTGTTGCTTTATGATTTGAAATTGATCGATTGGGAGGGACTTAATAAATATTTTAGCTAATTCTTGTTGGTAGGAACATATTCAATTTCTACTAAGCCTTTAGCTTCTTGATCTCTAATAAAATGGTATTTTACATTATTGTGTTTGGTTCTAGAATGATGAACTTTATTCTTTTCTAAAGACAAAGAATTAATATTATCAATTTGAATGGGAATACATGCGAGATATAAACCATAATCATGAAATTGTTTTCTTAA
The DNA here is from genome assembly GCA_023846275.1 of Vanilla planifolia. Classification (NCBI taxonomy): domain Eukaryota; kingdom Viridiplantae; phylum Streptophyta; class Magnoliopsida; order Asparagales; family Orchidaceae; genus Vanilla; species Vanilla planifolia. The sequence goes on along the minus strand of CM043868.1, from coordinate 35,590,865 downwards.
CCATAATACTTGAGCAAGACAACCTCTTGTCATTGCATACTCGACTTTTATGGTCGATAGGGCTATGCAATTTTGCTTCTTGCTTGACCATGAAATTTGATAATTTCTTAGGAATTGACATTTACCTGAGATACATTTCTTATCTACCCTAGAACCTACAAGTTTGAATCTATGTAATCTATAAGAGCATATCAAAAAGTATTTTTAGGGTACCATAAACTTAAGTTCATTATACTTTTTAAATATTTGAAGATCGATTTAACAAACTTTAGATGGCTTTCCTTAGAATTTGATTGGAATCTAACACATAAGCAAATATTAAAAAAGTTGTCTAGATGATCTAATATGACCTCTATAAAGCTTTTGATCAATGGGATTTCTAATTTCATCTATGTCTAAAAAGATTAATTGATTTATTAGAATATATTTATGTTTCATATTTTCATACCTCAATTTCTTGAATAATTCTTTTAAATACTTTGTTTGAGAAAAAATATCCTATCTTTTAATTTCCTATTGTAATCCTAAGAAAAAGTTCAACTTATCCATCATACTCATCTCAATCTCCTGTGCCATTATGTAACTAAATTCTTTGCACACATTTTAATTTGTGCTTTCAAAAAATATGTTAACATAAACTTATATAAGTAAAAATTGAACTTTTAAATATTTTAAGAATAATATGGTTATACTCTTCCTTTTTTAAAACCACTATCAACTAGATAATTGCTCAATTTATGATACCATGCACAAGGAGCTTACTTAAAGCCATATAGTATCTTCTTAATCTTACATACATAATCACCATATGCAAGTTTCTTCTTGCTATAAGTGCAAAATTAATCCTTAAAATCTATACATTCAACTTGGTTATAACACTTAGTAATAAGCTTAACTTTGCATCTAAAAAAATTATCTCTCTATTTTCTCTAATTTAGTTTTGAATACCCATTTGGTTCCAATTACTTATTGATCATTAGGCTTAAAAACTAATTCCTAAACTTTGTTTCTCTTAAATTCATCTAATTTTTCATTCATTGTTTGAACCCAATAGTCATCCTTAAGTGCATCTTCAATAGATACTAGTTCTATGAAAGATATTAATATACTATGATCAATTTCTTTCATAGAAGCCCTAGTCTTAACTCCTTCATTAACATCTCCTATTATTAATTTTTTTGGATGTGAATATTGATATTTCTAATCTTTAGATATCGATGAATAATCACTTCTCCTTCTATTTTACTTTCAGTTTTGTCTTCATCCTCTTTTTAAGTAAGTTTTTTAAGGACTTTTATCTCTTCATCTATAGTTTTATTATTTATCTCTTGAATAGACTCATCAAACATTGCATACATCATCTCCTCTATGTTTTGAGTTTTTATGTTATAAACCTTATAATTTTTCTTAAGATAAGAGAATCTTAAGAAATTCCTACACTTTTTCATCAACCTTTTTCATTTTGACTCTTTCATTATTAAGAATGATACATTTATACCCAAAACATGAAAGTAGCTAACATTTGGCCTCTTATTTATAAATAGTTCATAACAAGTTTTCTTAAGTATTAGAATAATTCTATTTATTATATAACAAGTACTATTAATTATCACGACCCAAATGTACATTGGTAGTTTGGATTCGACCAATATTATTCTACCAATCTCTACCAAGATTTAATTCTTTCTTTCTATAATCCCATTTTTTTGAGGTGTATAAGAACATTTAAATTGATACTTTATTTATTGCCTTTGTAATAATCATAAAAATCCTTATTCTTAGTTCACTATCATCATACTTTGAATACAAATTAATTTAAGATTGGTTTGTTTTTCCATCTCTTTTATTAAATTAACAAAAGTTTCAAATGTTTCACCTTTACTTTTAAGATACACAATCCAAGCATATGTAAAAACATCACCAATAATCACAAATTCATATTTCTTTCCACTTAAACACAAGGGTTGTATGGATCGAAAGAGGTCTAAATAACTATCTCTAAAAATCCATTAATAGTTAAGTCATTTTTTGGTTTAAGTGAAGATTTAACTTGTTTTAGGTTTTGTCTTGATTCACATATTTTCCAAATAGTTTGTTTTGTTTGGAAAAACCTCTAACTATATCTAACATACTTATTTTTTTCTTTAAGATGAAATAACCTACATGACCTAGTCTCCTATGCCATAAATTATTCTCATTTGAATGGGTAATAAGACATTCTATTATACTAGCTTCTTGTTGATCAAATTTAATCACAAAAGTGTCACTTATTCTTTGACCAACTAGTAATACTTGATCATCTTTTATTATTTTGAAGTATTAAGTATAAAAATTAAAAAAATCATTATTATCACAATATTGACTAATACTAACTAAATTAAATTATAATCCATCAACTAAGAAAATATTTGAAAGTATAAAATTAGGCATATCTATATTAATATTTTAATTATCTTTTTCTTAGAGTTGTCTCTCAGTGTTACTCATCTATTTGGCTCACATTTTATTAATACAAACTTTGATAAGCCTTTGATCATTTGTCTTGAGCATCTACTATCCAACACCCAAGAGCTAAATCTTGATTTTTTTCTTTATGTATTACTACATAAATTGAAAATTGTAGACTTATTAACCATAAAATATAACTTTTATTTGATTAGTTTATATTCTTTCATATACACATAATTTTTAAGTATGTTATTTCTAACCTATGAATTGTTTCAATACATCATATCTAGATAACATGATTATTGAGATATCTTATATCAATATTTCTATTATCTAACCTTAAGAAACCGAGCAAGCTTGGATTAAGCTTTAATATTCACTATAGGAGCATTCATAATATCATTTTTAATTACCAATTTGAAACAAGATTTTAATCTATAAATGTTTTTTTTCTAATTTTACAATCATTGATGGTATGTCATTTTCTATAATAATAAAAGCATGCAATATTTGAAATGTTTTGCATGTATTCAAGACCACATATTCTTATGTTTAGAGAAATGAACACCATGTGAAGCATTAGAAAATTTTGCATGTTCAAGAAAATAAATTTTTATTTTTAAACAGTAATTCCTCTTTTGAAGAAGTATTCTCAATAATTATGAAATTTTTTATCACATATTTGAAGCATTTCTATTTTCTTATCCTCATCTTCTTTCATAAAAAAATCTAAACGATAAATCTTTTCTTAGTAAAACTTTTCTAATTTCTTATTTTCAAAAACATTTCAAGGCCAAGAGCTTCCTGTATCCTCTTCTTCTTCAATAGAAATACTTGAATCATAATTTGCCATGAAGCACAACATCCCTTCCTTCTCATAATTTGAAGTTATGGAGTCAAAATCTTTTGAAGCACTCCAAGTAGATTTAAAGGCTTTCTTCATCTTCATTCTCTTTTTCTCACATGTTTTCTTTTAGTGTCTTTTAGTTGTTGATAATTTGGTCTAATATGGGCTGTTTTGACCATAATCATAACATCTTGGTTCCTTCATCTTCTTCTTTCTTTTCTTTTTTTGCTAATTCTTATTTATAAAACGTTTTGCCAAATTTTTGCTAAACCTTTAACATGAAACTTTACCTCTTCCTCCAAATCCATAGAAGAGATGGATGTCGAATCCAAATCTTCCTTTCTTGCTTCAAATGCCAATGGTTCTTCTTTTCATGCTCCATGCTTTGGCTTGCAAGTAGAAGTCTTTGCTTCAACTGTTGTATTCATCTTAATTTTAATGGTTAATAATTCTCCAAGTAGCTCTTCTAATGTGAGTTTATTTATGTCTTTGTCTACCTTTATTGCCATGGAATAAGGATCATAATCTTTGGCTAGAATCCTTAGTACTTTTCTTACAAGATCTACATTAGAAAGTACTTTTTCAAGTTTTGTTGATCCATTAGTAATATTAATAAATCACATAAATATCTTCTTTCTACTTTCTCCTAAATTCATTCTAAATAACTCATAAACATGTGAAAGTAGATTTATTTTTATTTATTTTACTTGTAAAGTGCCTTCATAAGTAATTTCTAATTTTTTCTAAACTTTGTGTGGTTTGGAAATTCGTAACATGATTAACTTCACTTGGAGATATTTTATTATGAGGATAGTTGAGTACTCTTGCATTGAGTTATATCATTCTTCTTATATCACTACTAAGTTTACTGAAAGATTTGATTTCATTTTTGGATAAGACCCTAGATAAATCACATAGTTTAGTAGGTACTTTCCAAAGTTCTAAATCAATTGATGGAATAAAAATTCTAAATATTATTTTTTAAAATAATTAAAATTCACTCTTGAATAATGGTGGATTGATTGAAGATCTTCAACAAGGGTCATAATAATATTAATCATGGATGATGACATATTGAAAACTTAAGAAGTAATTAACAAATAAGTATTTTGGAAAGCACACAAAAGTAATAAAAGTGAAAATTAAATTAGTGTACAACCAAAATGATGATTAAGAAAAATAAACAAAATATTAAAAAACATATTGTGGATCACCCAAGTGATTTAACTCACATTTTGAAGAGAACTAGTACTAATACTATTTGAAATGAAAACTAGCATGTGAATCTCATAAGAGGGGGATTGAATTATAGACTAAAAAAATAGTTTTTATACTTTTGAATGTCTTTATTTCTAAAAAGTAATTTTGTATTTATAAATAATCTTGATAATATATATATATATATAGATATATATATATATATATATATTATTTTTCATATAATAAAGATAAATAAAGATAAAAAAATTAAAATAAGAGCAAAATTTTCAAACGGTTCAATTCAAATTAGAACTTACGTCCACTCCTAACCAAGATCGAGAAAAAACACCACTAACAAAATATTATAACTTGAGGTGTTTTTTTAAATGATTCACCTCCAACCTACTAGCTTTTATTGGTTCAAGTATAATCTAGGCTTTTATGAGCTCAATCCAAGTTAGGTTTTTTTGAGATGAAATTGAACTTAAGCTTTCACAAATGTCGAGCCACCCAACCAAGAAGAAATGAAAAATACAGCAAGATAAAAAAATTTGAATAACTTTATACTTATTATACTTGTGGATTAATGAAATAAGAAACAATAAGCTAAAATATAATAAAAGAAATGAGAATTTAAAAGTTTAGTTAGACAAGGCTTAGTTGGAAAAATTTGACGATTTGAGAAGTGGAAGCCATAGTTTCTACTAGTAGAATAATGAGTAGTGTTTTATTAAAATCTCAAAGATTGGTTTAAGTTCATTAGTTATTCTTTTTATAATTGTTAGGTATTTAAAGAAAAATTTTGATTTACTATGTGCATCCCTTATTTAGATCTTTTACTTTTATTTTATCTTTTAATGCATGACAAAAAGGGAAAGAGATATGTGAGAAATGAAAAGCATTCTTTACATCCCAAGTTTATGGCATAATTATATGGATTTTATATATTAAAGAGAAGCATATCTATGCTTGCATGATTTATATCTTTTTATTTCATTATTTTCTCCATAGTTTTGTCATCATAAAAAAGGAGAGATTATTATACCTTTTTTCATGCATCATTTATACGATGCAACAAAACTATTGTGTTAATTTCTCTAATATTTTGCTTGAGTATCTTTTAGTTCATGTATTTCATGCTGTTAAAGGATTTATTAATTAGAGAGTTTTGACTGAATATCTCATGGAGAAATCCATAAGTAAAGAAATATCAAATAGTGTTTTTGGTTATGGGTGTGGCTTAAATGGCATATTAAGGAGCCGTTGATCAAACTCTTAGTGGAATAGCTAACCATCATGAGTTCATCTCTAAAATATGTGTTGATTTGATTGTTTATCTTATCAACACATAATAAGAGATGAATTCTTGAGCACATAATTGGGGAGCCAATCCCAAGTACTAGCTTTTATAGAAGGAGAGGAACCCTTATAATGTGAAAAATCCATAGTAATTAGAGCATATGAGACTGAGATTTTAGTGCCTATTGTATCCAAAGCTAAAGTGACTCAACATTGTTTGATCATGCATTTTTGCAATGAAACTGTCTGGATCGTGCCCACTTTTATGAATAATAGATTCCATCTAATCGATCATATGATAAGCTTGATTAAATAGATAAGATCAATTTTGTCATTTAGAATAGTAATTTTCATCTTATCATCCATCCATAAAATCTGATCAAGTGATTTAGATCTTCTCTACATTTGTGAATATTGGATTTCATCTCTTTATCTTTTAGTAAACCTCAATCGAATAGATTTGATCATCTTTGCCTTAAAATTTGTGAACAATGCTCTTGCACATCATCATCATACATAAAATATGTAAAATATAATAACATAGATCAAATCCATTTTGGATTAGATCTGGACCCTTTATTCCATAGTTTGATTAGGTAGTGATTGTTTTGTCTACCTAGATTGTATGGTTGTCACTGTTCCTGCTCATACCTAGTATTCCACAAAGCTATTTGTAATTGTTTTCAATGTTGAAATGCTAATGGCTATTTTGGAGACCTTTCTAGCTATTAAAAAAATTTTATTTTAATTTAAAATATTTAAATATAAGTAGAGAAGTCTTAGGAGTTAAAGATAGTTTATTTTACCTTATTACATAAATATTTTAAGAAGAGAATGAGCAAAAGCAAGAATTGTAATCTGATTTTGACTACTTTGTTAGAGTTGGGTTTGCAACTCATTTTATGTCTTTCTTGCTTCAGCATTTTCTTTGATTATGCATCTTATTGATGATTTCTTTATAATTGGTTGTTCATTTTCTTATTTCTTTTTAGTTTTCTAAAAAAAGATCACAATAATATAAAATCTTTGTTAATTTTATTTTGCTTGATAAAGTTAGTGCGTATTGATGAATCTTTTAATTTTATATTTCAAAACTAGGTCATTTAGTTTTTTAAAAACTTTTTCATAAGCGTAATCATATTCCAAAATCATAATTTGAAGACTTGTGTTATATATATTTTTATAAGTAAATAGTAGAATGTTGTGATTGATTATTACTTTTTTATTTTGCTTTAATATTGTAAACTTCAATAATTAAAATTGTGATAGTAAACCCCTAGATGTTGTAGCACAAGGGTGTAGTTTGTAAAGATTCCTCTAACTACTATGGTAAAAGAAAATGCTTTTGTTAATAGACTCTCAGTTTGGTAGGCTGGGGTTAGATGTAGCAATAGGATAAATCAAACCACCTAAAAATCTTGTCTTTTTTAGTTTCTTTATAATTATGTAATTTATGAAATTTCTCTTATTTAATATTATTTATCTAAAAATATATAGAAAAGAAGCTTTTAGAATTATTTTTGTTGAGCATAAAATATTTTATTAAAAGATACTTTAAAAAAAATTTGTTTTCTTTTTATATTTTTATTTAGAAAAAAGTTAAATCTATGATTTTATAATTGCAAAATTTTAATTTAAGATAAGATTTTCCAAATAGCAAAAAAATTAAAAAATAACTCACTCCTTTCTTGTGCATTAACTTAGCACAAATTATGTCAATAAGCACATGCAACCACTTACACATGCATATAGGAATGCATATACACGCACATAGAGACGCACTTATAGCTACACACACACATGAATGCATAAGAATTCGCACACACACACACATGCACGAACACATACAAACAAGCACACACACAATCACACATGCACGCACACATAGACACAGACGCACACACACACAATATACACATATGCACATAGCAAGAAACTTGCAAGGATGAACACACATGCATTTTCACAAGTCCACATGCATGCATAAATGCATAAATGCACAAACACACAGGCCCACGTGAATGCATACACACACACACACAGAAAAACACATGTGCATAGAAGCATACACACACATATACACATACACATGATTGCATATACACGCAAATGCACATGTACAAGCAACAAACATGCACACACATGCCCAAGTAAACACACATGCAAACATACACATGCACACATGCAAACACACACAAATAGACATACACATATGCACACAAACACACTTATACACATATACATATGCATATCCAAACATATACACACACACACACACTTATACACAAGAACACATACTTGCACACACATGCTCACACAAACACATAGGCACATACATACACATGCAAACACAAAAGTGCAAATAGTCAAGTCCTCATACACTCACATGGCACACAGGCAAGAATACACACACTCACAATCACACAACTCACCCACACATACACATACACATGCATACACAAATAGGCACATGCATGCATGCACAAACAAGGACATGCATGCATGCACACACACACACAAGCATGCATCCATACATAAACAAATTCATATATGTGTGCATGTATACACACACACGCACATCATGCATAAGCTCATGTACACACACAGATATTAGAACACACACATCCACAAACACAAATGCGCACATAACACAACACACATGCACACACATATACAGACACACACACTCATACAAACACACATAAATCAACACACCAACATGCATAAGCACATGCACACATGTACCTATGCACCCACAGACATACACTGGAACAAAAACATGAACATGTACAAGCACACAAATACATGGACACACACACATACACATTTGTATGTATGCACACACACAAAATGACACCTTCCTACACAAGTAAGCATGCACACACAAACCACCTTCCCACACATATATACACACAAACATATACAAATGTATGTAGACACACCCATAGACATATGCGTACATGTATGCTCATATTGCCAAATATAAACACATGCAAAAACATGCATACACATGCAAATACACATGAGCTCTTGTGCACACAAATGTACCCTCACACATATATGCACATTCATAGAGACAAACATAAGAATAACACAGGCATGCATGACACATACAAAAATACACACGCATACATGCGAACACACATATGGATACACATGTGTGCACACACACACACATACATGCACCTGCACATGCACAACATGCACACAGTTACATGCGTATTTATGCATCCACACACATACACACACACATGCATGCATGCACATGCAAACAAAAGTGCACAGAGAAACACATGTACACATCGAAAAGCACACAACCACACCCACACACTGACAAACACACAACCACTCTCACACACACACTCACAGACACATAGATGTAGAGATACACACATGCACAAATGGCCATGCACACTCACACATGCATGTACACATGCTTGTATGTTACATGCATAAAACAAGCACACGCACACATATGTACACTCACACACTACACATATATATGCATGCACACATGCACATATTCACATGCAAATGCTGACACAAGAACCCTCACGCACGCATATTTGAACACTCTCAAACACACATGCACTCGCACACACACATTCACACCATAAATGCACACATGAACACACACAAACACTCACACATGTACATGTGCATATACGCATATGCACGTAAATACAAACACGCACACCCACTCACACATGCACATGTATGCATGCACTGACATGCGTGTAAGTACACATATATGCAGGTATGCACACATGCTCAAATGCATGTACACAAGCAAGCACCGACTCACACACACATATAAGAACACACGATCACAAACGCATGCTTACATACAACAATATACACATAAACACACAAAAGCCCACATGCACACCAATGCACACACATACATATAAGCACATGCACATTTACACACTCACACAAACACTTGCACACTCACAAATGCTTAGGCTCATGTGAACACATAGAGATAGAAGCACACATAAGCAAACAAAAATGAACAAACATGCAAACAAAAATGAACACATGCAAACACATAGACACATACACAATGGAACACGCATGTACTTGCACATACATGCATATATGAACCCACAAACATATGCACACATATACACACATGGGTACATGCATGCAAATACATGCACATACACATACACACATGCTTATGTACAAAGCATGTACATGCACATGAATGCTTGTCTGCATACACACATGCACACATGGATGCATGTATGCATGCACACACACACATACAAACATAAGCATACACAAGCATACACAACAATACACATGCACACACAGACACATAGACAAACATCAAAATAGACAAAAAAACATTCTTGCACACATGTTGCCATGTAGACACAATCACACACACACATGCACACATCCACATGTATGCATAGGCATAAGAACAATCATAAATAAGCATACATATACAAACAAACATAGGCAAAAACACAAGCATATGCACTCACACACACATCTACACATACTCACAAGCACACATATACATAGACACATGCACAAACACACACACACACACAAAGAAACATATACATACACAACCATGCAAATACACATAAGCATGCACATAGACACACATACATATACGAACACATGCATCCACTCTAATATGCACATATAAACTCACACCCATACAAATGCACACAGATAAGCACAAGCACATGCAAGCACACACATATGCACCCACAAACATGCACACACATATACACAAACAAATGCACATGTATATACACATGCACACTCATACACGCACACACACACACACACGTGAACATGACTGCACACATACATGTACACACGCATGTGTGAATACACACACATACACACTCATGCACACAAGCTCTCATGCATAAACTAGCACATACAAACTTTGACACACGCACACACATCCACATATAAATATGAAAACAACCCCCTCTATATAGGCACATGCACGTACATATGCATACACACACATATACATGCACACATACCTATATAGACTAATACATAAGCACATAGTCATACACACGCAGACAGCACACACATGTGCATGAAGTCATACACACATGCACACACATACACATATACAGGCACACATACAAACATGAAAGCACACACAAATGTACACAAATGCACACATAGGCAAATGCAAATGCATGCACATGCACACACTTGCATAGTTATGCACATAAGCACACACATAGGCTCAAACATAGAACACACACATGCACATAGACACACACATATATGCATATGACCTTGCATGCACAAACATATACACACACATACAAACTCACACGCGTGCACATGCATTCTCCCACGCACATGAGCACCCACATGCACACTGATACATACACATGCATAGGTATGCACACATGCACATGCACATACAGACATATACACACATGCACACACACCCACTTGCACACATTCGAGCACACATGCCAACACACACATTCACCCTTGCACACTGATGCATTCAAATGCACACATGCTAATATGGCAAACACATATAGCCACACACACACACACAGACAAACATGCGTGTGTGCATAAACACATGCATTCTTGCACATGTAAACAACCAACACACACATACACGTAATTCAGAAGTATGTACACACTTATATGCACACAAGCACACAAACATGCACACACACACACACAAACACACACATAGACATGCACACACATGCACACCATGTAGACACAGAGGCACAACCACAAACACAAACCCTTACATGATCACAAAAGCACACATGCACATGAAAAGTCAATGACATGCACACAAACTTACAACTACATATGTACACGCACACACACACACACACTACCACTGATGCACACACAAAGACAAAAATACACAGACACATGTAGACATATAAACATACATATACACATACACGTGAACAAACACACACATGCACGAGAACACAAATGCATGCACATGCATTCAGACACATACACATGCACACACACACACACACTTGCATGTACATATGCAAACAAACTCACACACTTAAGCATGCACACATACACACACATAGATATACACAAACTGCTCACACATACAAGCATAAAAATATGAATACACACACACACTTGCACACACACACATGCACACGCACATGCACACAAAAACATGCACATATGTATGCGTACAAGCACACGCACACTCACGCGAAGACATACATAAACACACACACACAAACTCTGGGACGACACACACACATGTGTGCTCACTTGTAGACACATGCATAAACACACACACACATGCATACACACTCTCTCTCACACACACAAAATGCAATAACACCCGCACTTGCTCTTTCATGCATGTACACACTTAAACACGTGTGTTCACACATGCACACTTACACACCCACACACACATCTCCATAATGAAACACTCACAAACTTATATGAATGCACACACACACACACACTGACAAACACACATACACACATGCATGTGCACACACACACAAACACATTCACACCCCCTTCTTCTCTCCACACACATAGTGGTATGCACATACACAGAAACACACACTCACATCACACCCACATAAACACTCGCACACCAACACAAATACATATATACACACACATGTATGCACACATAAGTAGGCACATACACATGCATAGCCACTAACATACACCTGCACACACATTCAACCACACAAAAACACATACACCCACATGACAAACACCTTCACACATACACACAAAATCATAAGACCATGAATGCACACACATAAGCATACACACATGTAGAAGCACACTAGTGCACATGCATAATCACATGCATGCGTGCACCAAATTGTGTACACGCACATCAGAACATGTATACATGCTTTGATATGCACACATACCTACATGCACATGCAAACATATGTCCACACACATGCAAACACATGCAAACACACACACACTCTCTTGCATAAATATACATAAACATGTACAACACACATGTGCACTAGCACACATGCATGCATGCCCACTCACACAGCTACCCACACATACACATGCATACGCACAAGCTTGCACACGTGCTTTCACAAATGCACACATGTGCATACATGCACACATGCACAAATTGATACATGCAAACGAAAACACTTACATACACACACTTGTACACACAAATAGAAGCATGCAGACACATGCACATATATGCAAAAACACACATGCATAATCACACATATACACATGCACACACACACACACTCACTCACTCAAACATGCACAAGAAAGTGAACATGCACACACATACCCACTCACATGCATATATGCCCACATGCACACACACACATAGAGACATGCACACTCATATGCATGCACATACACATGCATACGTGAGCACATAAACACCCACATACCCCTAAACAAATCAATATACACACATGCATGTGCAACAATGCACATACAAAAGTATGCATGTGCACACACACAAACACACACCCACATACGTAGGTGCACACATGTAAACACACACACCTACGTAGAAACACATGCACATGCTCACACACACCCATACACACACAAAAATGCATACACACGTGCACATGCATGCAAACACACATGCACAGGCACACAAGCATGTATACAGTAATGCACATATGCACACACTCACACCCTCACACATAAGAATGCACACACACACACACACCAACACAAGCATACTTGCACATATGAACACATACAAAAAAAGATAAGCACATGCACACACACAAACTGACATACATATGCACTTTTGTGCACACTCACACACTCATATGCATACACATGTGTACACTCATGCATGCACACACTCATAAACACAGAAACATGCACACACATGCATGCACGTACTGAGGCATGTGCATCTACTTGCACAAACGCACGTACAGGTATACAAAAAGAAACCTATATGCACACATACGTGTAAGTGCATGCACACGCACATGTACATGCACATGGACCCACACACAGACAAGAAAATATACACACACATGTACACACTCATACATGCTCACACATGCACACACACGCATATGGACACAAGCTTGCATGCATACACACACATGGACACTCATACAAACACATGCACCAGAACTTATAGATGCATGCACACACGCACACACGCACACACATGTGCAAACACATGCAGACACACATGCTCACACACACATATTAACATGCTCATGCACACACACACATAGGCACACACTTACACAAATACACACCTACACGCATGCACACATGATGACACACCTACAAATGCACACACATATGCACATACACACACAAAAAGCTCATACGTATGCACATGTGCACACACATGCAGACACAAATACAAGCATATGCAGACACAAATGTACATAGACATAAGAACATACTCACACACACATGCTTACATACCATGTAGATGCATGTGTACACATGTACACAATACATGCACATATATATGCACCAACATGCACCCACATGCACACATAGATAGACACACCACACACACACATAGTTGCACGACTATGCACTCACATGCACACATGCTCACATGTACACAAACTCACACATGCATCCACAAACATATACTAACAATCACATGTACATGCATGGTTGCACATACGCACACATGCACACAAACAAACACATATGCATGCACCCACACAAACACACATTCACGCTAGTACATATGCACACATACATGCACACACTTGCATAAGCATAAAAGCATATGCATACACACACTCATGCATAGGCACACACATGCACACCAACACACTCACACACATGCATATGTACAAGCACTCACACATGTACACATGAAGAAATAGGTATGCCCACATGTAGGCACATGCATGTGCATATACACTCACATGCAAAAATATAAAGACATGCTAACACACACAAAATCATATACACAAGCATGTGCACATACAAATGCACATGTAGATAGTAACACACACTTATGGATACACATGCACATGGTCAAATAGATAGAAGCACGTAGTCACACACACACACAAACATGTACCCATCACTAACTACATAAACATGTGCATGTATGTAGGCACACATGCATGGACATTCATATACACATGTACACACTTTCATTTGCACAGCCACACATACATGCCCACCCACATGCACACACGTGCATAGTCTCACACACACACATAGGAGTGCACATGCATATACAAACAATACACACACAAGCACATGCATACACACAAACACACAAAAGCATACACATAAGCACAGATGTATACACACTCTCTCAAACACATACACGCACGCACACACACACACACCTACACATGCATCGATACATGTTCACATAGAACACACACATGCCCACATGCACGCACATGCAAACTCACATGCATACATGGACACTCACACATGCACACCTATACACGCACACTAACATATACACACACACACATGAACACACTTGGAAATATGCACAAACACACACATGCATGCACACACATGCACACTCGCACATGAACACACTTACAAAAGCAAACAAACAAGCACTTATACACACACTCCCACACACACCCAAGCACATATGCATACACAAACATATGCACACACACACACACATACACGCACAAACAAGCAAAAGCATGCACACAATTATGCACATACACACTGAAATATACACATGCACATATGAAAATACATATACACACACCCCACCATGCATGATCACGCACATGCACAAAAACATGTATAGACGCACGTATAAAGATAGAAAATGCACGCATACACATCCGCACGTACATATACAGACACAAGCACACACATGCATACACGCACACATAGGTAGATGTGTACACACAAACCTACACACACATAAGTGCATGCATGCACTCACATACAAACATGCATATACATGCACACACATTCACACACACACACACACTCTAATACATGCACACATGCATGAATGCAAACACAAATGTCTATGCATGCATACACACAACATGCACAAACAATGCAATTGCATATACATAGACATGCACATGCACACACATGCACAAGAACAAAAACACACACATGTACACACGTGCACAAGCACCCACATACACACACAATCACACATATATGCACACATGCATGCAAGCATGCACAAGCACACATGCACACAAACACAGACATCTATAAGCACAAGCACAAAAAAATGATTGCATATGCATGCATACACAAATACACATTCACCTATGCACACGCACATAAAAGTGCATGCACATACATACCTATGTGCACACACATACACATGCATGCACATACATGCACACTCATACATTCACATTGACAAATGCATGCAAACCCACACTCAAGCATACACATACACACACACATGCAAACACATGCACATGTACATGCAATTAAAGACACATGTGTGCATGTGTAGAAATACACATACACACACAGACACATACACAAACACTTGCAAGCGGGCACTCTCATATGCACATGAACATAGACACAATCTTATAGGCATAGACACACAAACACACATACATACACACATGCACACATAAACGTCCACCCACACACACATGCAGACACACAAGGACACACACGTACATGCACAAGCACACACAAATGCAAACACACATGAACAAGCATATATTCAAGGGAATACATGTTCATGAACACACAAAAGTTCATGCACAGGAATACATACATGAATACCAAGTATACATACTCACATGCACATACATAGGCACACTCATGCTCACACACATAAATGCATGCACAAACACATGCAAATGCACACACACATATGAGCACACACATGTATGCACACACAAATGCACATGCAGATACATATATAGAAACACGCATACATGTATACACATACACACACTCAAATTGATAAGCACATACACATACATACACCCAAACACAATGACATACACAACTATGCATGCACACTCGCACACATCCACTCACACACCCATAAACCCATGCACACACATGCACATAGATCTGCATATAAGCATGCATGCAAACACACAAAAAAATCATACACACATAATGGTTCACACACACATGCCCATGTGCTCACACATACATGCAACCACACCGATACAACCACCCAAGTGGCAACACACAAGCACACACGAACACATGCATGTGCATGTGTACACACACACACACATTCATACATACATGCATGCATAATACATGCTTAAAAGCACATGCTCCAAACTCATGCACACAAACACATGCACCCCCACACTTTGACATAATCACATACACACTCATGCACATGCTCATACACACAAACACATATGCACACCAATGCAAGCACGCATATACATACATGCACACATGTTCACACAAATACATGCTCACATGTAGACCCACACACATGCTCTAGCACACACAAAAAAGCAAACACATACACACACACACACACATGCCTACACACACACATGCACACATGGACACACGCATACAAACACAAAAGCACACACCAACACACATTTACACACACACACACACATGTATGTACACACAAATGAGAACATGCACATACACATATGCATGATCATAGACATGTGCATGCACACTTACATACAAGGAGCTGTCACACATGAACTGAAACACACACATGCACCTTTGTGTACATGCACATATGCACTCATGCATGCACATGCAAGCATGCACACAAACACCTTCTCAAACCCACACACATGTGAATATCCACACATATTCATGCACTCACAAACACACACACTCACATATGTACACATGCTTGTGCACACACACACACATGTATGTTGATGCACACCCCTTCCACACACAAGCAAATACATATGCATATGAATATATATAACCTATTGATAGTTACACACATATATTCACATACATACACATACAAAAATGTAAATATACACAAACACAAACATAAAAGGTACACAATTGTATTTGCACAATGACACACACACATATGCACAACCACACACACATGCACAAACAAGAATGCACAAGCACACATATACAAACACAAACACAAGCACACTTGAACAAATTTGTACACATGCTGGCACATACAAACACACACACCCACACCTGCACAGTTGTGCACGCACATGCACAAAGAATAAACACTCAATCACACACACACATGCATGCATAAACGAACACACACCTACACAAATGAATCGACTCAAATGAGAACAAATATGCACACACATACATACACACTCACTCACACATACACACACATGCACAACCACATGCACACATACATCCACTATAGGCATGCACAAGAACAAATGCACATAATCACACATGCATGTACACACAAAAGTAGACATGCACACTTGCACACACACACCTACACACACATACTGACACAAATAGACACACACACACACATTGACACACAAACATGCAAGCACACACACTCACACATAATTACACCTACTTGTGCACACACACAAACATGAAAATGCACACACAAACACCTGCACTCATGCAAACATGCACATGCACACAAAAAAGCATAACACATGCATACAATGATGCACAATTGAATCTACACACACAGAGGCATGCATATGCACATGCATGCACTCACACACACAACTACATGTGCACACATACACACAAGCATAGTCACATATGCACACATATGTACACTCATACATGGAAACACTCATATACATGCACAAACAAGCACATGCACTTCCACATGCACACATACATACACAAACACACATAGAGGCACACACATGCACACACAAACAAATATGCACATGTACACTTATGCAAGCACACAAAGAAACTCATACACACATATATATACATGCAAATAGATGCATTTACACACATGCGCATGAATGCACACATCTGCACATGCACACAAACTCATGGTTGCACATGCACAAACACACACAAACATAGCCACACACTCACATAAGCACACATATACACAAACACACACTCACAAGCACAAAAAACTCACATATGCACACTCACACATACACACATGTGATTGCATGCACACATTAACACACATAGGGACACATGCAAATAGGTGCATACGCACACATGCATGCACATATGTATGCCCTGGACCCTCCTCAGACTTTTCGCTCACAAACACACATGGCACACATGCAAAATCACATACATGTTCACATACACATGCACACACAAAAAACACACACACATATGTATCCATACACATAAAGATGTGCCTATATGCATAGACACACACACTAATCCACATGTACAAGCTTACACATAAAAGCATCTACACACAACCACACACATGCACACATAATTGCACTAAAACAAACTTACACAAATGTGTGAGTGTGCCTCTGACACACACATGTATAGGAAAACAAATGCATGCACACACAAACATATGCATACATAAATCCCCTCCTAGCCGCACACATGCACACACACACACACATATATGCATATACAGACATATTAAATCCCTTGACATGCACATATGCATATATACCTATGCATACACACATGCACACCCACACTAACACACACAAAAACATTCACATGCACTCCTACGTAGACACATATGCACACACTTACAAACATTGACATAATTACACAAATATAAACATACAAACACACACATGCACATACACACATTCACAAGAACAAAAATATGCAAATACACTTGCACATGGATACACACAAACACACACACACACATGTGCATAAGCACATGCATAGTCACCCATGCATGCATACAAGCACACACACATGAACACACACACAAACATACAAACATGTACCCACTTCGACAAATATGCACGTGCACACACATGAACATTTGCACAAACACACATACACAAGCATGCATGCATATGCACACCCATATATAAACACACACATAGCCACATATAAATCTATGCACACACACACACATGCACCCACACCAACATGCACAAAAGAACATGCATGCACATATGCATGCATGCACATGCATAAGTATACACATGCACAAATGCGAACATGGAAGCAAACACACATGTGCACATGCACAAACACCTAGACACATGCACACACACAAACACTCAAACACATACACAAATGCATAGCACACTCACACACACATGTGCTTATACACACACAGATGCACCCACTCAAATGTGCACTCAAAGTGAATTACATATACACAGCCACATATAGACAAATAAACACACACACACATGCATAGACACACACGCGAATACACGCATAGAAGAACATAAGCACATAACCACACATACAAAAGCACACATAAATGCACACATTTGCACACACACACCCACACTCACTCACATGCATATAAAAGCTCAAACACATGCATGTAAGCTAGCACATGTGCATGCATACACATAGAAACATACATGCACACACACAATTGCACACCAACAAACACATGCATCAATGCACACATGATCATGCATATGCACCCATACTAGTGCACATAAGCACATGAACATACCAAAGCACACACACACAACACAGAAGTAAACAAATGTGTGTGCACACATGCACTACACACATAGACACATGCACACACTAACATACCTATACACACACATGCACATACACATGAATGTGCACACACAGGTGCATATACGTGCATGCACATGTTCATGCACACATACTCACATCCAAGCTCACACATAGACATACATACATACTCACACATGGACATATGCACACTTGCATACACATGTAGACATGCACACACACATGCATAGGTACACACATACACACACACACCCACCTGAACACATTAATGCACATTTGCATGCACATACATATGTGTGCATGCACTCACACATGCACACAAACACATGCATATAAGCTCACATGCAAACACACTTGTACACCAATGCACAAATTCATGCACACACACATATATAAATATATACATATATGTACGTAAATAAAACATTCATGTTAAAGCACACAAAGATGCACACATACACATGTAAACACACACACAACCACACATACGCCCATGCACTCATATACAAATGCATAGACACCTACACACACATATGCACATACATGCACACATAATCATATAGTCACATGCAGATGAACAAATGTACAAACACATGCATGCACACCCAAACACACACACACACAAGGATGAACACAACCACACATGCATAGACCCATGGACATGCACACTTGAAAGCACATGTTCACACACACACACATATAGAAACACACATACACTCACTCACATACACATGCACATACAGACATATACATGAGAACATACTTACAAGCACAAGCATGCGGATATGTAAGCACACACATGAACATAGACACACATGCAAATGCATGCACATACACACATGCACACACCTACACTCAAACACACATTTAAACATGGATTCACACAAATAAATGTACACACAAAAACATGCTCACTTCCATGCACGCACAGACACAAATGTACAAAAACAAACACGACCATGTGAACACATGCATGCACACAGACACATGCATAAACATGCACAAACACATAGACAAATGAATACCCACACACATATGCATGCAAGCATACAATCACACATACGCACACGCACACACACTCATGCACCTACACTTACAAATATTCATGCACGCACACACAAGCATGAACACACATGTACATAGTGAGGCCCACACACATGTGCACACACATGCATATACTTGCCCATACATATGAATAAGTAGATACACATAAATACAAGAACACACACATACGTACAAACACAGACAAGTACACATATGCATGCACATGCACATGCGAAATCATACACAAGCACTCAAGCATACACAAACACTCATATATAGATACATATGTATATGCATATGCACACACATATACACACTCAGACATATGCATGTAAACATATGCACATACACACATAGACATGCACACACATAAAAATAGACACACACATGCATGCACCCGAATATACTGACAAGCCCACACACATACACATGTGCACATGCACTCAGACATGTACACACATGCACACACACATATCCACACATCCATATTGACATAAACACAAACATCCATAAAAACACACACGAAAACATGCACACATACCCACACATATGCTACATGCATAGAAATGCACACTTATAAATATAGCACAAACATCGACAGACACTCATGCTCATGCGAAAGCATAATCACACACACACGTCTATATACACATACAAACTTGTGCACATATGTGCGCATGAGTGCATAAATGTACTTTGTCACACACAGGCACCCATGCACTCACAAGCACATGTGCACACACACACAATGACACACACAAGCACATGTGCACACACACACACACAAAGGCACACACAAGCGTGCAAGCACACATGCACATACATACATGTACACTTATACACATATTTTCACACAAACAAACACACAAAGATATTTATACACACACATAGATGCACATGCAAATACATACATACACTCACAAACAAGAACACAGATACAAACACACACACACACACGTGTGCATGCACGTGCACACACACATGTACACACACATGAACAAAAGAAAACACAAGCATACACAACCACACATGCATAAACTCACACACTCACACATATGCACAGACGTACACATATACGTACATGCACACATCCACACACACATACAAGCCTCCACACACACACTCCAACATGAACACAAATAAATATGCTCACACGCATACATGTATAGAAACACATACACATGACCACACAAACATATGCACACACGCACATTTACATGTGAATAATCACATAGACATGCATGGAAGTATGTAAACACACACACACATACACACAATCATACAATAACATACACGTATACACATGCATGCACAAACACACACATATGCACACACATAAGCATACACATACACACACAAAAACACATGTGCACACAATTTCACATAGGCACAAATATACAAACACTGCACTTATGCACATAGACACACAAGCACACCCATGCACACGCACAAGCACACACATCGACATGCACACATAAATAGACTCACACATATACATGCATAGATATACATGTACACACATGCACATGCAAACACACACACCACTATGCACATTCATGCATGCACATACACACATGCAAACATAGATACGTGCTCATAAACACACACACACACACAAGAACCTACACATGTGCTTGCATGCAAGTAGTCAAATGTGCACATACACAAACAAAAACATGATCACACATACACACATGCACACTCACATGAACACACACTTGCCCATAGGCACTAGCACATAAATGTGCATGCATATGCACATACACACACACACAAACATACATAGAAACTCACATGTACACAGTTACATGAACACAAGAAAACAAACATAAATAAAGAGATGAACACACAAACACTTGTGCATGTGTATGGACAGACAAACACTAATATGCACATGTAAATGCACACACATAGAGGCACATGCATAGGCACACACACCCATTTGCATGCACACCTATATGCATAAACACCCAATTGAACACACCCACACATGCATATGTTCACACATACACAAATAGAAAAACAAACACACATGCATACATACATACAAATATGCATACAAACATGCACATACACACACACACACATAAATACACAAGTACACACACTTAAAGAAACTCACACACACAAAAATAAACATGCATATACTGCTATACAGATGATGAATACATGCACACACACATGCACAAAATTGAACACAAACCACCACAAACACAAACACACACATCCACATACGAATAGAAACAAGTATACACACACATATACATGCCTATGCATACTATAGACACACACACACACACATGCACTTAAACAGGCACACATACAGGCACACACACAAACACACTCATGTACACATATGAATGCATACACACATGCAACCACACAAACAAACATGCACACAAACACATATATAGAGATCCATACACACACACACATGTGCACACACAAGCACGCATCCAAAAACACACACATGCATGCAGATACACACTCATTCACACAAAACCATACAAATATTTGCACACATGTACATGCACACAAATACACATATGTCAACACACATAAACACGTGCACATAGACATATGCACAAGCATACACACATGCATCTACACACCAAGCACACATACACACACAAACAAACACACATGCACTCACTTCGACAGATGCTCACATTTGCACACACACCAAGACACACACACACATACACTTATATGTTGGTGAGTACACATATGAACAAAGACACACATATGCAAACATACACACATATGTAGCCATGTACACACACACACGCACACACGCACACACACACACCCACACACACCCACACACACACCCACACACATGTGCATGCATTAACACACACACATACACATGTTTGTGCATTCACACATGTAGTCACATTTGCACACACAGCCAACATTTGCACTTGCGAGCACATGTGCATACATATAAATGGACACACGTGTATACTGACACATGTGCGAACACACATGTAGACACATGCATAATCATACACATTCACATACACATATGTACATAGATAAGAATTGACACACACATGCACCCATATAAACACACACATGCATTTTTGGGCACACATAAATGCACAAACACATGCACTCACTCATACATAAAAAATTTATAGATACCCACATCGATGAACATACACACACATATGCACCACAACACATGCATGCTTACACATGTACATAAACTTTCACACACAAACACACACAAGAACATGCGCACATGCACAAGCACACACATAAAAATAGACACATGAGCATGTGTAAACACATGCATGCACACACGCTTGCACATGCACACATAGCCGCACACACAAGCATGTACACACATCACACACAAACATGCACACATATGCTCTCACACAAAAATACACGTGCACACATGCACACACTCGTGCACACAAATATACACACATGCACACACACACACACATGTACACACCTATTCATGCATGCATAAGTATACAAACACCCACATACAACCACACACTCTTGCATGCACACATGCACACAAATGCATGTACACATGTGCACTTGCATGCACTCATGCACACACACACAAAGACATACACAAACACACACACACATAAACACACACACAAGTAAGCACACACACTATCACACAATCACACACAAACCCAAGCACTGACCCACAAACACATATTCATGGGTGCACATGCACATGCAAACATGCACACATGCATATAAACCTATATGCATAAGCACACACACACACATGCATGAACACATGACACGCACATAGACACACACACGTACACACATGCATGCACACAAGCAAGCATACAAATACACACAAATGCACCCTCATACAAACATGTGCACAAACACACAGATAAGAACATGCACACACACCTATATGTACCTGCCCACACCCACACAAATGCACATATGTACACATAACACACATATACATGTACACTAACAACTACACATATTCATACGCACACTCACATGCACATAGGGACACACATGCACCCTTACATGTGCACACATGTAGACACACACATTTATAGATGAATAAAACAGATAGAACCACATGCAAATGCATGGACTCATATGCATATGCATGCATGAACACATGCATGCACCCACACAAACATAAGTGCACACACATACATGCAGACGCATATACACATAGAAACATGCACATGCACACATACCCTTGCACATAAATATACAAACTAACACATAGACAAACAAAAACACACACAAGTTCATGCATGAACACACATACACATGCATACACAATCACATGCATGCTCGCATGCATACATTTGAACACATACAAACACACTTGTAGACACACACAAGCACACTGACGGCCATGCACAAATGCACACACATTGACTCACATATATACAGACATAGGCACACACACACATACACACACACATGCACACATAGATGCTTGGACATGTATTATTGTATGATCATGTACACATGCCCATGCACATCCACATGAATATAAACACATACACACTCACTCACACACACACACACACTGCACACAAATACATATGCAAACCTATATACATGTATGTGCACGTCTATACAAACACTCACAAAATCACACATGTATGCACACACACAAGCACACATACCCACACATAAACACACACACACACACATATCTATAAGCACTGATTTACAAACACATGTTCATGGGTACACATGGAACCTCCACCACTCCCCTCACACACACAAACATGCATGTACACACACACACACAAATAAACCCACACACATGCACACATTAACGAGATGCACATAAACACACACTCATACACACAAGAATGCACACATGAAAGCATACAAATGCACATGCACTTACACACACATATGCATAAACACATAGATAGGAAAATGAATACACACCTATATGCACACACACACACTCACACACATGCACACAATGCACACATATACATGCACACAATTGCCCACACATGCACATGCACACACATGTACAATTATACACACATGCACACACACACTCACATACACACACATGCAAACACACACATTTATTCATGCACAAAGACATAAAATCTCATGCAAACACACACTCACACACAGACATGCATGCACGCACACATGCATACACTAGAGACAAACTAAAGCACACACACATACATTCACACACACACTCACATAGACCCATACATATGCACACACACATGTATATATATATACACATATACACATAAACAAACAAAAACACACACAAGTTTATGCATGAGCACAAATACATATGCATACACACTCACACGCATGCTCACATGCATACACACGAACACGTATAGACACACATGGGCACACTCGAACACACACATGCACACATGCACACACACAAAACTCACACATATATAGACACAGACATACACACATGCACATACACACACGTAACACATGCACATGTAGGCATAACCACATGTATAGAAGCACACACACACTCACATGTATAAACATGCATAT
The DNA here is from genome assembly GCA_023846275.1 of Vanilla planifolia. Taxonomy (NCBI): domain Eukaryota; kingdom Viridiplantae; phylum Streptophyta; class Magnoliopsida; order Asparagales; family Orchidaceae; genus Vanilla; species Vanilla planifolia. Next base: position 35,563,969 of record CM043868.1, on the reverse strand, counting down.
TCACACCACCATGCATACATGCACACACACATAAACAAGTAAAAATGCATGCATGTCCACACAAACATGCACGCACACCCATCCACGCACACATACTTGAAAAATGCACACTCAAATGCTTGCATACAAATTTACACAAAAATACACATGCACATGCACAAGTAGACAAATGCAAACACTAACACAGAGACACATATGCACACACATGTACAAACATGCACACATGCATTTACAAATACATGCATGTGCATGCACACATATACATACAGGCCTATCGATGCATGGACACACAAACTCACACTTTTACATACACACTCACACATGGTTGTACACACACTCTCAAAGACACACCCACATAAATGCACACAAAAACACACACACACATGTAGTATATGCAGACAAGCATGTACTATTAAAGCAAACACACAAACAATCAGACACTTGCACACAAACATTCACATGCACATATACACATGTGTATATGAACCCACACACACATACATGGCATGCATGCACACACACATGCACACATGTACACACACATGTACAAACGTACACACACACCCACATACACACACCCCACACACGTAAACAAACACACAAGCACAAGCTCACATACATAGACACCCAAACACACATATGCATGCACACATGTACCATGCATGCACATATGCATCCATAGGTAGACACACACACACGTACACATATGCAAGCCAATAGCCTCACATAAGCACCCACACACATACCAACACCACACACATGTACAAACTTGCACACACCCACACATATACACTCTCCAATACATGTACACACATGCACATGTGCATACACAAATGTGTACACATACGTACAAACTTGAGCACACACATGCACACACTAATGCACACACAAACACATGCACATGCTCAAACATGCATATGCACAAACACACACATGTACACACAAATGCACGCATGCATACAAATGCATAGAATTGCACATGCACACTTGCACACCCACCCACCCACACACACACATATATGGACACACACACATATACTTACACATAGACAAACACACACACACACATACACAAGCAAACAAAAATACACACCAATGTGCATATGCACACACACACATGAACACACATATAGAGACACACCCAAAAATGTGAATAGATGCATATGCATATGCACAAAAACACACCTATGCATAGTCTCACAGTCATAAAAAAACACACACATATGCATGCAAACACACTCACATAGATACGTACATGCACAAAGCATATTCATGTCCATGCAAACACACACACATGCACACACACACACACACATGCTGACATGCACATAATGTAAACTCCCACAAAGAACACACACACACACATACTCATACATGAACACACTTGCACATGCATAAGTACAAACACATGAGCACAATCCCACATACAATCACACCCCCTCACACACACACATATGAATAGGCATTTGCACACACAAACAAAATAACACATATAGGAATACACCCCAAAGATACAAACATATATGCACACATGTACATACACATATAAGCATGCATGCAAACCCAAACAAGCACACATGTAGACTTACACATAGACACACTAACACTCACATGCACACACACTCACATACATGCATAGACACACACACATGCCCACCCCACACACACACACTAACAAACTTGCACACACACACACACACAGACATACTAGTTCACCCAAGCAAACACATTTACACACACACATGGATCCATGCACATAAATAAACAAGCACACACACACACACATGTTTTCCCATACACAAATGCTAATGCACATACATACACTCAAGTAAACACATGCATATGCCCACTTATGCACACACACAAGCACATGCATGCACTCAAATGCACATGCAAAAGCACACACACAGACATACTAGTTCACCGAAGCACACACATTTACACACACATATGGATCCATGCACATAAATAAACAAGCACACACACACACACATGTTTTCCCTTACACAAACACTAATGCACATACATACACTCAAGTAAAAACATGCATATGGCCACTTATGCACACACACAAGCACATGCATGCACTCAAATCCACATGCAAAAGCACACACATGCACACACATAGCTAAATACATATGCACATAAACATGCACACACACAAGCACACACACATACACATGCATAGGCACATACGCATGAATACACCCACATATAGATGTGCTCAAACACATGCAAGCACCCATAAACATGCACACACACACAAAAGAAAAACCAAACACGCACATACACACACACACACACACACTTATACTCACCTTCATACATGCACACACACATGCACAAAGATGCATAAATGCACAAACATACTCACACATGCATGAATGTACACATGCACGTGCACAGACAAACATGAATAGACAGAGGTACACGTCTACATGCACCCACATACAAGAAGAAAACTTATAGATACTTGCATACACAAAAACACACATGCACATAGACACATGTGCATAGACACTCGTGCACTCCTATACACATAAGCATGTACACACACATACACACACACATGAATGTAAACATGAACACACATATATGGACGCACACATGAGCACATAGATGAGTAGGTCCACCCACACACACACCGACAAACCTACATACATACATCAACACAAACACACATAACCACATGTAATAACACACATGTACACACAATCATACACATAGACATGAATGCACACAAGCATGCACACATGCTTCTTCTTCTTCTTTTTCTCCTATTACAACTATTACTACAACTACTACTTCTTTTTGTTGTTCTTCCTCTTCTGCTTCTTCTTTGTCATCATCATCATCATCTTCTTCTTCTTCTTCTTCTTCTACTACTACTACTTCCTCCTCTTTTCCTTCTTCTTCTTCTTCTTCCTCCTCCTCCTCTTCTTCTTCTTCTTCTTCTACTTCTTATTCTTCTTCTTCATCATCATCTTCTTCTTCTTCTTATCCTTTTTCTTCTTCTTTTTCTTCTTCGACTTCTTCTCCTTCTTCATCTTCTATTTCTTCTTCTTCTTCTTCTTCTTCTTCTTCCTCTTCCCCTTATTTGCCTTCCTCTTCTTCTTCTTCTTCTTCAACTAGTACTACTACTTCCTGATCATCATCATGATTATCTTCTTCTTCTTCTTCTTCTTCTTTGTCTTCTAGTTCTTGTTCTTCTTCTTCCACCTCCTCTATTTCTTCCTCTTCTTCCAATTCTTCTTCTTCTTCCTCTTCTTTTTCTTTTCCTTCTACAACAACTACTACTACTTATTCATCATCATCATCATTATCTTCTACCTCTTCTTCCTCTTCTTCTTCTTTTGCTTCTTTTTCTTCTTCTTCTTCCTCTTCTACTTCTTCCACTTCTTCCTCTTCTTCTTCCTCTTCTTCCACTTCCTCTTCTTCTTCCTCTTCTTCTTCTTCATCGTTCTCTTCTTCTTCTTCCCCAACCTCTTCTTCTTCCTCTTGTTCTTCTTTCTTCATCATCATCAACATCTTCTTCTTCCAATACTTCTTCTTAGACTTCTTGTTCATTTTCTTCCCCGTCCTGAGCTTCTTCCTCTTCCACTTCTTCTTCTTCTTCCTCTGCTTCTTTTTCTTCTATTTCTTCTTCTCCTACTTTTTCTTCTTCTTCTTCTTCTCCTTCTTCTTCCTCTTCTTCTTCTTCCTCTTCTTTTTGTTCTTCTTCTACTACTACTACTACTTCTTCTTCTTCTTCATCTTCTTCTTTTTCTTCTTGTTCTTCTTCTTCTTCTCCTTCCTCTTTTTATACTTACTCTTCTACTTCTCCTTCTTCTTCTTCTTCTTCTACTTCTTCTTCTTCATCTTCTTCTTCTTCTTCTTCTTCTTCTTCTTCTTCTTATTCCTCTTCTTCTTCTTTGTCTTCTTCTTATTCTTCTATAACTACTACAATACTACTTCATCTTCATCGCCATCATCATCATCTTGTTCTTCTACTTCTTCTACTTCTTATTCTTGCACTCCTTTTTATTCATCCACTACTAATTCTTTTTTTCTTCTTCTTCTTCAACTACTACTACTACTTCTTGTTCTTCTTCTTTTTTTTCTGCTTCTTCTCCAACGTCTTCTTCTTCTTCTACTTCATCTTCTTCTGCTCTTTGTACTTCATCGTTTTATACTTCTATTATTACTACTACTACTTCTTCCTCCTCTTCTTCTTCTCATTCTTCTTCTTCTTCTTCTTCTTCTTCTTTCACTTCTTCTTCTTCTTCTTCCTCTTTTTCTTCTTCCTCTTCCTCTTCATCATCATCATCATCATCTTCTTCTTCTTCTTCTTCAGCTTCTTCTTCTTCTTCTTCTTCTTCTT
>CM043868.1:35502109-35552109 GCA_023846275.1 Vanilla planifolia | reverse complement strand
AAAATAATGAGAAGAAGAAGGAAAAAAAGAGAACAAGAAGAAGGAGAAGAAGAAGAACAAGGAGAAGATGAGAAGTAGTAGAACAAGAAGGAGAAGAAAAAGAAGAATGAGAAGAAGAGGAAGATGAAGAGGAAGAAGAAGAAGAAGTAGAAGAAGAAGTAGAAGAAGAAGAAGAAGAAGAAGTAGAAGTTGGAGAAGATGATGAAGAAGAAGATGAAAAAGAGGTAGAAGAAGAAGAAGAAGAAGAAGGAAAAGAGGAAGTAATATAAGAAGAAGAAGAAGAAGAAGAAGAAGCAAAAGAAAAATAAAGGGAAGAAGAAGAAGATGAAGAAGAAGAGGTAGCAGAAGAATCAGAAGAAGAAGAAGAAGAAGAAGAAGAAGGAGAAAAAAAAGTAGAAAAAGAAGAAGAAGAAGAAGAAGTGGAAGAAGAAGAAGTAGAAGGAGAAGATGAAGAAGAATATTAAGTAGAAGATGAAGAAGGATGAGGAGGAAGAGGAGGAGGAGAAGAAGTAGAAGAATAAAAAGAAGGAGAAGAAGGAGGAGGAGGAGACAAAGAAGTAGAAGCTAAAGAAGAAGATGAAGAAGAATAGAAAAAAGAAGAAGAAGAAGAAGAAGAAGAAGAAGAAGAAGGAGAAGGAGAAGAAGAAGAAGAAGAAGAAGGAGAAGAAGAAGGAGGTGGTGGAGGAGGAGAAAAATAAGAAGAATACAAAGAAGAAGAAGAAGAAGTGGATGATGATGAAGTAGAAATAGTAGTAGAAGAAGAAGAACAAGAACAAGAAGAAGTAGAAGAAGAAGAACAAGAAGAAGAGAAAGCGGAAGAAGAAGAACAAGAAGAATAAGAAGAAGAAAAAGAAGAAGAGGACAAAGAAGAAGAAGATGAAGAAGAAGAAGAAGAAGAAGAAGAAGGAAAAGAAGAGGAGGAAGAAGAAGAAGAAGAAGAAGAAGAAGAAGAAGAAAAAGAAGATGAATTCGAAGAAAACCTATAAGAAGAAGAAAAACAAGAAGAAGAAGAAGAAGAAGAAGAACAAGGAGAAAAAGAAGAAGAAGAAGAAGAATAATAATAAGAAAAAGAAGACAGAGGAGACAGAGAAGAAGAAGGAGAAGAAGAAAATGAAATAGAAGAAAACAAAGAAGAAGAAGAAGAATAAGAATAATAATAAGAAGAAGAAGAAGAAGTAGAAGAAGAAGGAGGAGAGAAGAAGTAGAAGTGGAAGAAGAAGAAGAAGTAGAAAAAGAAAACAAAGAAGTAGAAGAAGATTCGTAGAAGAAGAAGAAGAAGAAGAAGAAGAAGAGAGGTAGTAGAAGAGGAGAATAAAAAGGAGAAGAAGAAGAAGAAGAAGAAGAAGAAGAAGAAGAAGTGGAAGAAGAAGTAGAAGAAGAAGAGGTAGAAGAAGAAAAATAAGAAGAAGAAGAAGAAGAAGAAGAAGATGATGAAGAAGAAGAAGAAAAAGTACAAGAAGAAGAATAAGAAGGAGGAGAAGAAGAAGAAGAAGAAGAAGTAGTAGAAGAAGAAGTAGAAGAAGAAGAGGTAGAAGAAGAAGAGGTAGAAGAAGCAAAATAAAAAGAAGAAGAAGAAGAAGCAGACGATGAAGTAGAAGAAGAATAAGAAGAAAAAGAAGAAAATGAAGAAGAAGAAGTAGTAGAAGAAGAAGAAGAAGGAAAAGTAGAAGAAGAAGAAGAAGAAGGAAAAGTAGAAGAAGAAGAAGAAGAAAAAGAAAAATAAGGAGGACGAGAAGAAGAAGAAGAAGAAGAAGTAGAAGAAGTAGAAGGAGGAGGAGGAGAAGAAGAAGAAGTAGAAGTAGTAGTAATATTAGTAGTTGTAGTAGTAGTAGTAGCAGTAGTAGAAGAAGAAGAAGAAGATGATGATGAAGAAGTAGACAAAGAAGAAGAACAAGAAGAAGTAGAAGTAGAAGAAGAAGAAGAAGAAAAGAAAAAGGAGTAGAAGAAGAAGATGAAGTAGTAGTAGTAATAGTAATAGAAAGAAGAAGAAGAAGAAGAAGAAGAAGAAGAAGCAGAAGAAGAAGAAGGAGAAGGAAAGTAAATAGAAGAAGGAGAAGAAGAAGAAGCAGAAGGAGAAGAAGAAGATGAAGGAGAAGAAGAAGAACAAATAAAAGTTGAAAAAGTAAAAGAAGAAGAAGAAGAAGAGCAAGAAGAATGAGAAGAAGACGACAAAGAAGAAGAGGAAGAAGAAAAAGAAGAAGAAGGAGGAGAAGGAGAAGAAGGAGGAGAAGGAGAAGAAGTAGAAGAAGTAGAAGAAGAAGAAGAAAAAGGAGAAGAAGGAGAAGGAGAAGAAGAAGAAGAAGAAGAAGAAGAAGGAGAAAAAGAAGTAGAGGAAAAAATGAAGGAGAAGAAGAAGAAGAAGAAGAAGAAGAAGAAAAGGAATAACAAGAAGGAGAAGAAGAAGAAGTAGAAGCAGAAGAAGGAGAAGAAGAAAAATAAAAAAAAGAAGAAAAAAAAGAAGAAGGAGATGAAGAAGGAGAGGAAGAAGAAGAAGGAGAAGAAGAAAAAGTAGAAGAAGAAGTAGAAGAAGAAGAAAAAGTGGAAGCAGAAGAAGATGAAGAAGAAGAAGAAAAAGAGGTAGAAGAAGAAGAAGTTGAAGAAGAAGAAATAGTAGTAGTAGTAGAAATAGAAGAAGAAGTGGAAGAAGAAGAACAAGTGGAAGAAGAGGAAGAAGAACACGAAGGAGAAGGACGAGGAGGAGGGGGAGGGGAGGAAGAAGTAGAAGGACAAGAATAAAACGATGGGGAATAAGAGGAAGAAGGAGAAGAAGAAGAAGAAGAAGATGTAGAAGAAGGAGAAGAAGAACAGGAAGAATAGGAAGAAGAAGAAGAAGAAGAAGAAGAAGAACTGGAAGAAGAAGAAGAAGAGGAAAAAGAAGAATAAGAAGAAGAAGAACAAGAACAACGAGAAGCAGAAGAAGAAATATAAAAGATGAAAAATAAGAAGAAGAACAAGAAGATGAAGAAGAAGAAGAGGAAAAAGAGGAAGAAGAGGATGAAGAAGAAGAAGAAGAGGAGGAGGAGGAGGAAGAAGAAGAAAAAGAAGATGATGATGAAGAACAAGAAGAAGAAGAAGAAGAAGAAGAAGAAGAAGAAGAATAAGAAGAAGAATAAGAAGAAAAAGAAGAAGAAGAATGAGATGGTGATGAAGAAGATGAATAAGAAGAAGAAGATGAAGTGCAAGAAGAAGAAGAACAAAATGAATAAGAATAGGAAGAAGAAGAAAAAGAAGAAGAAGAAGAAGAAGGAGAATAAGAAGAAGAAGAAGTATTAGAACAAGTAGAAGAAGAAAAAGAAGAAGGGGGAGGAGAAGAAGAAGAAGAAGGAGAAGAAGAAGTTGGAAAAGATGAAGGAGTAGGAGAAGAAGAAGAAGGAGATGTAGTAGTAGTAGTAGTACTAGAAGAAAAAGAAGAAGATGAAGAACAAGAAAAAGAAGATAAAGAAGAAGGAGAAGAAGAAGAAAATGTAAACGAACAAGAAGAAGCACAAGAAGAAGAAGAAAAAAAAAGGAGTAGAAGAAGAAGAAGACGAAGAAGAAGAAGAAGAACAAGAAAAGGAAGAATAAGATGTAGAAGAAGAAGAAGAAGAAGAAAAAGAAGAAGATTAAGAAGAAGAAGAAGAAGAAGAAGAAGAAAAAGTAGAAAAAGTAGCAGAAGAAGATGGACAAAAGGAAGATGAAGGAGAAGAAGAAGAACAAGAAGAAGATGAAGAAGTAAAAGAAGAAGAAGGAGAAGAAAAAGAAGTAGTGGAAGAAGAATAGGAAAAAGAAGAAGAAGAAGAAGAAGAAGAAGAAGAGGAAGAAGAAGATGAAGGAGAAGAAGAAGAAGAAGTAGAAGAAGAAAAAGGAGATGATGAAGTAGAAAAAGAAAAAAAGATAGAAAAAGAATAAGAAGTAGAAGAAGAAGAAGTAGTAGTAAAACAAAAAGAAGAATAAGAAGAAGAAGGAGAAGGAGAAGAAGAAGAAGAAGAAGAAGATAATGTAATAGATGAAGTAGGGTGAGGAGGAATAGGAGGAGAAGATGAAGAAATAGAAGAATAAAATAAGGAGTAAGAGAAGAACAAGAAGTAATAGTAGAAAAAGAGGGAGAAGAACAGGTATAAGAAGAAAAAGAAGAAGAAGAAGAAGAAGAAGAAATATAAGAAGAATACGAAGAAGAAAAAAAGAAGAAGAAGAAGAAGAAGAAGAAGAAGAAAAGGAAGAACATAAAGAAGAAGAAGATGATGAAGTAAAAGTAGAAGAAGAAGAAAAAGAAGAAGTAGAAGAAGAAGAACAAGAAGAAGAATAATTAGAAGAAGAAGAACAAGAAGAATAGGAAGAAGAAAAAGAAGGGTAGGAAGAAGAAGAAGATGGAGGTGGAGGAGGAGGAGGAGGAGGAGGAGAAGTAGAAGAAGAAGAATTAGAAGAAAACCAAGGAGAAGAAGAAGAACAAGAAGAAGAAAAATAAGAAGAGGAAAAGGAAGAAGAAGAAGCAAAAGAAGAAGAAGAAGAAGAAGAAGTAGAAGAAGAAGAAGAGAAAGAAAAAGATGAAAAAGGGGAACAAGAAGAAGAAGAAGAAGATGATGATGAACACGAAGGAGAAGACTAAGAATGAGAAGAATTAATCAAAGAGGAAAAAGAAGAAGAACAAGAAGATGAAGAGGAAAAAGAAGAAGAATAAGAGGATAAAGAAGAAGAAGAAGAAGAGGAAGAAGAAGAAGATGAGGAAGAGGAGGAAGAAGAAGAAGAAGAAGAAGATGATGATGATGATCAAGAAGAAGAAGTAGTAGTTGTAATAGAAGAAGAAGAAGAAGAGGAAGAAGATGGAGAAGAAGTGGAAGAGGAAGATGAAGAGGAAGGGAAAAAAAGAAGAGGAAGAAGTAGAAGAACACAAAGAGGATGAACAGGAAGAAGAAGAGGAAGAGGAAGAAGGGAAAGATGTAAAATTGGAAGAGGAAGAAGAAGAAGAAGAAGAAGTAGAAGAAGATGTGGAAAAAGTAGAAATGGAGAAGAAGAAGAACAACAAGAAGAAGTACAAGAAGATAAAGAAGTCGAGGAAAAGAAGAAGAAGAGGAAGAAGAAGAAGAAGAAGGAGAATATGAAGAAGAAGAAAAAGAAGAAAGCAAAGAAGAAAAAGTAGACAAAGAAGAAGAAGAAGAAGAAAAAGAAAAGATGAAAAAGAAGAAGAAGAAGAAGTAGAAGGAGAAGAAGAAGAAGAAGAAGAAGAAGAAGAAGAAGAAGAAGAACAAGTAGTAGTAGAAGAAGAAGAAGAAGAACAAAAAGAAGTAGTAGTAGTTGAAGAAGAAGAAGAAGATGATGAAGAAGAAGAAGAAGAAGTAGAAGAAGAAGACGAAGAAGAAGAAGAAGACATGTAGTTGTAGAAGTAGAAGAAGAGAAAGAAGAAGAAGAAGAAGAAGAAGAAGAAGAAGAAGAAGAAGAACAAGAGGAGGGAGAAGAAGAATGAGAAGAAGTAGAAGAAGAAGAAGAAGAAGAAGAAGAAGGAGAAGAAGAAGGAGTAGTAGGAGAAGAAAAATAAGAAGAACAAGAAGAAGAAGGAGAAGAAGGAGAAGAAGGATAAGAAGAAGAAGAAGAAGAAGAAGAAGAAGATGGTGAAGAAGTGGAAGAAGATGAAGAAGAAGAAGGAGAAGGAGAAGAAGAGGAAGAAGAAGTTGAAGAAGAAGAGGAAGAAGAAGAATAAGTTGAAGAAGAAGAAGAAGGAGAAAAATAAAAAAGGAGAAGTAGAAGAAGAAGAAAAGGAGGAAGAAGAGGAAGAGGAAGAAGAAGAAAAAGAAGAAGAAGAAGAACGAGAAGTAGTAGTAGTAGTCATAGAAAAAGAAGAAGAAGAACACACACACACATGTGCACACACTCACATGCACACAAATGAACACACACACACGCACGCATGCTTACATGCACGCACTCACAGGAACACACACGCACCCACAAACATACACACATTCGTGCACATGTTCAAATTAATGCATGCTCACATACACAAATGCACGCACTCGCACACACACTCATAAGGCACACACACACACACATAAGTTAACACCAATAAACACCCATAAATACATACCTACAAACACACACAAACAAAAACATGTAAACACATGTACAATAACACGAATTTGCACACATGTACATGGATACATAAATAGAAGCTAATGCACACACACTCACCTACACACACATGCACATGTAGGCATGCACATAACAAACACTCTCACATACATGCAGCCATGTTAACACACACAAATGCACTCTTAGATGCACACACATTCACACATGCATAAGCATATGCACATACTTACACATAAGAAAACATAGGCAAACACACACATGCACATAAAGACATGCACACCAACACACATTGACACACATAAACACAAGCAAACACATTTGCATGCTCACTTATGCACAATTACATATGCACAAATAAATATTCACACGCACAAGCATGAACACATGGACATGCATAGATGCACAATAATGCTTAAATACACAAACACACACAAAAACACTTGCATACATACTTGTACACACAAACATGCATCCACTCACATGTGCACACATAAGCATGACTACACAAAAATGCACTTGCATGCACACATGCATAAACTCACTAACATGCATGCACACATTCACACACACACACACACAAACTCTGACTCACACATGCACGTGAATACACTCACATGCACATATGAACAAACATAGACATGCATGTACACATACACAAATCTGCACAAGTAGACACAAACATACATGCACAACCAGGCATGCACGCATGCATACACTCATAAACATATACAAAAAAAATTACCCCCACACATGTATGCATGCATATACAAAAACATATGCACACGCACGTGCACACACATGCACCCATACATTCATACACTCTATGATGCACATAGACACGTAGATGCATGACCATAAACATGCATACACTTACATACACACAAGTGCATAATAATGCGAGCATGGACAAACACACAAACATGAACACACACCTACATATCATACTTAAGTACGTATGCACACACACAAGCACGTACTTGTGCACATGCAAAAAAACATGCATATGCATTCACATGCATGCACAAGCACACACACAAACATGTGCACTCTCACAAACACTTGTACACATGCACACATGCTAACAACCCACACATTCATGCACACACATGCACATACACACACATGCACATAAACACACATGCACACACAAAAATATGAACACGCACATGCACATTCACAAACACAAGCACTCCCATGCACACAAACCTACAAAAACACACACATGTGCACCCACACGCACACATAAGCACAAAAATACAATGGTGCACACAAAAATGCCTATGCACACATAGAAATACAACTATATATACACACACACACACACAACCACTCACTCACAAACAAGTAGACACACACACACACAGAGTTATGCACACACACAAATACATACACATATGAATGTGCACACACATTATTGAACACACACATGCATGCACATATGCACACACCTACACATATGCATAAGCACAAAAACACATATAAATTCACACACATGAGACATGTACATATTCATACACACATGCATCCACATGCACAAACACTCACACATCCACTCACATGTACAAAAACATGAAGAAGCACACTCACACTCACACACACACACACATGTGCACACAAAAACATACACACATACATGCACAAACAAACTCATAAACATCTTCATACATGTGAACTCTCAAAAACACATACATGCACAAACACACTAAACACAAATAGACACATGTACAAACACACAAGTGCACACTTACCCATGTACACATATACAAAGATAGACACTTGTGTGCATAACCACACACACATTTGTGTGCTTGTGCATGTAGACACACACATATGCTCCCACATACATAAGCACAGACAAAATTATACATATGCACACACAAATGTACATTGTTGCACACACACACATGCACACACATACACTTGTATATATGTACACATAGATACATACACAAATACAAATATATCTAGACAAATACAAACATGCATGGACATATATACATAAAGACATACCTCCTTCACCACACATACACATGTGCATAGCCACCAACACACAACTATACATAGGCACACATACACACATAGAGACACACACAAGCACACACATGCATGAACATAGGCACAAACACACACACACACACATTCACATATGAGCACACGTGCACATGAACAAGTATGCACATGCATGTAGACATGCAAGAACACACACATGCAAGAACATATATTCACACACACAGTGGCACACAACCACACACACAAATGGAAAAACAAACACACACACATTGAAACCCACATGTACACAAGAACACACATTCACACATGCATACAAACACAAGTGTACACATTCACACACTCATGGACAAATACATGTACATGCTTGTATGAAAGCATGTACACACATAGCCACATGCACCATATCTGCACAAAAATATAGACATGTGCACATGCACACACCCACACATGTGCATGCACTTACACAAAAACATTCATAACCACATGCACACACACGTGCTTATATAGATGCAAACATGCATGCATAGACAAGCACAAATAGGTTCACATAGACATATAAATACATGCACACACATATGTAGATGCATGCATGAACACATGCATGTGCGCACATATGTAGAGAAACAAGCACAATCACACATGTGCACACACAAACAAACATTTACACATGCACCAACATGCATGTACTTATGTGCACACACACATGCAAACATATACATGTACACAATCACATACACATACATTTGAACACACAAACACCCACACACATGAATACACAAATGCATGCATTCGCACTGACGCACAAACATATGTGTGCGTGTTCATACTCAAAACACACACACATACACAGGTGCTTGCACACACATGCACACACATCACATAAATAGACGAACACAAACACACCTACAAACATTCACACTCACACTCACACAAATCAAAACACTTGCACACCCACACACACACACACCTCCACATATGCACATAAGCACATGCATGTAGATACACACACAATAAGATAAACACACCCATGCTTGCAAGCACACAAATATAGATACACCCACAGCACCACACATAGACGTGCACATGCAAACACACACATATGAACACTCTCACACATGGACACCCATGCAAGATCATCGACATACACAAACCCACTCCCGTAGACACACGCACAAGCTTCACAAACACACTCACGTGAATGCATGCACGCACATGTGCATGCACACACACATGCATATCTACTCACATGTGTACAAACATAAACATATGAATACATAGACGCACATTTACAAATGAACATGCACGTATACAGACAACAAAACACAAACACACACAATCACACCGAAGAACACATGCACACATGCAAACACACAAATGCATACACATGTGCACATGCACACACACACACACACACATACATGCACCTACACATGCACAACACACACATGCATGCATGAACATGAAAACAAAAGTGCATAGACACACACATGCACACATCATCAAACACAACCACATCCACACACACAAACTGACAAACACAACCACTCTTACACACACTCACAAGCACACAGGTGCACACACACATACACACATGCACAAATAACACACACATACAGATGCATGCACACATTCCTATAAGCAAGCATGTAGATGCATACAACCAGCACACATACACACACACACACTCACACAAGCATACACGCATATATGCATGCACACATGCACATGAATACACACACATGCATATATTTGCATGCATGTGCTCAAACAAGAGCCCATGCACACATATACTTGAACACACTCAAACACATGTGCACTGACATACACACATACACACATAAATGCACACATGCGCACACACTCACACTCACACACATACATATACATGCATATATATGCACATTCATATACACATGCATAAACACAAACACCCAGTCACACATGCACATGTATGCATGCACTGACATGCATGCAAGTACACATATGCATGTATGCACACATGTTGAAATGCATGTGCATAAGGAAGCACGGTTAACACACACACATAAGAACACACAATCAAACAAGCTTGCATATATACAACCACATGCACACCCACATGCAAACCTGCACATCTATTCACGCACACATATAAACACATGCACATGCACACACACACACACACAAACACATACACAATGGCACACATGCATACTTGCATAGCATGCATGCATGCAACCATAAACATATGCACATATATCACACATAGGTACACATATGCACGTACATGCATATACACATACACACACATATGCACAAAGCACATGCACACACATGGATGCATGTACACATGCACAAACACACATGGATCTATGTATGCATGCACACACACACACACATATAAACACAAACATACATAAGCATACACATGCACACATGCATGCTCAAATACTCACACATAGATGTACAAAAACATGCTTGCACTAATGCAACCACATAGGCACAAAAACACATACACACATGCTCACATCCATATGCATGCATAGGCACAAGCATGCATACGCATACAAACAAACACTGGAACATGCAAGCACATGCATGCATACACATAAGCACTCATACACAACACCTGCACATACTCGCAAACACACATATACACACACACACCCACGTATACACACAAACATTCACATGTATAAGAACACAAACATGCACAAGCATGCACATGTGCACACACATACATGAAAACACATTTATCCACTCTGATATGAACACACAAAGTCGCACCCACACACATGCACACACACACAAGCACAAGGACATGCAAGCATACACATACGCACACAAACATAAACTCATAAGCACACAAACATGCACACGCACACAAACATATGCATGCACATACACAGACATACGCACATACACACACATATGCACATGCACACACAAACATGCACATGTACACACGCATGCACATGTAAACAAGCACACACATATGTGTGTGAATGTACACACACACAAAAATGCATACATGCATACACAAGCTCTTATGCATAATCTTGCCTACACATATATGCACACATGCACACACATGCACATATATACATGAAAAAGAACCCCACCACACTTGCACATGTATAAAAATATGGACACACACACACACACAGATATACAAACTAATAAACAAAAACACACACAAGCACACAATCACACGCACACACATTGTGCACACACATATGCACGAATTCATTCACACATGCACACACATACGCATATACAAGCACACATAAAAACATGAAAGCACACACACATATGCACATCTACACACCAATGCACACACAGGAAAATGTAGCTGCATGCACATACACACACACACTTGCATAGGTATGCATAGAAGCACACACATATGCTTAAATACATGAATGCATACATGCACATAGACATAGACACATATGGATATGACTATTCATGCACAAACATGTGCACACACATACACACACACACCCATTCTCATACGTACATGCACATGCACACCTGCATGCACACTGATACATACACATACATAGGCATGCACAAAGGCACACGCACATACATGCATATGCACACATGCACACATACACATGAACACACACCCACTTGCACACATTTGAGTACACATGCAAACACACACACGCACACATGCACCCTTACACACAGATGCATAGGTACTCTAACAAGCACACATGCACACAAACATGCATGTGTGCTTAAGCATATGCACACAGGTATTCATGTACATGTAGACAACCAACACACATATACACACATAATTCACATGCATGCAGACACTTATATACACACAAACACACACACATATACAAACACTCACATAGACATGCACACAGATGCACACCATGGACACATAAAAGCACACTCACAGACATAAACCCATACATGCAAACACAAGTACACATGAACATGAAAACTTAATGGCATGTACGTGCACTTACTAATGCACACACACATAGAGACACTCACATAAACACATGTAGACATATACAAACACATATACACATGAATGTGAACACACACACATGTGCACCTGCACGTATGCACACACACAAATGTGCACATGCACATTCACACACACATGCATAAGAAGACAAACACATGCATGCATGCACCCATGCACACACATGTGCATGCACATATGCACACACACTCACACACTCAGACATGCACACATACACACACATGGATAAACACAGACTACTCACACATACAAGCAAAAAGATATGAATACACACACACACATACACACACACATGCACACACACATGCACAAATGCATGCATACAAGTACACAGCACTCACATGCACACACACATGAACTCGCACACACACACATACTCTGGTAATACACACACACATGCACTCACACTTATAGATACTTGCATACATACATGCACAAACACACACATGTGCATACACACTCTCACACACACAAAAAAAGAGACACACTCATTGTGCAATAGCACCTACACCTACACTTCCATCCATGTTGACACTTACACACCCACACACACATCTCCACAACAAAACACTCACAACTCATATGCATGGATACAAACACACACCCACTAACGCATACACACATACACGTACACGCATACATACTACATATTCCACCCCCACCCCTCACACACACAAACACTAGTATGAACATGCACATAAAAACACACACACATCCTCCCAACAAACACTCACACACTTACATAAACACATATACACACGAAAAAGTGTATGCATCAACAAATCTACACATACACACACATGCACACATAAGTAAGCACAAACATGTGCACAACCATCAACACACACCTACACACATATGCAACCACACAAATGCACACGAATCACTAAAGACATACACACTTTCACACATATGCACATACACATCAGCATGTATGCACACACATCAGCATACACACATGCACAAGTACACTAATACATATGAACAATCACACACATGCATACACTCAATTATGTACACACATGTCAAAACACATTTACATGCTCAAATACACACATGTACATATATACACAAGCAAAACCACGTATATAGGAGAACACATGTGTACAAGTACACACACATGCAAACATATGCACACACATTGACATTCCTTTGCACAAATACACACAAACACACATGCAGTAATTTAAACACATACTCACACACATATGTATATGCACCAACATATGCATGTGCATTAGCACACATGCATGCACACCCACTCACACACACACATAAATACACACATGCACACATGTGCACACACACATGCACAAATCAAAACACACATAAGCAAACACTTGCACACAGACATTCATACATGCAAACACAAGCACGCAGGCACATGCACACTCACATAAAAACACATGCACATGCACACTCACACACATGCACAAGGAAATGAACACACACACATATGTGCCCACATGCACATACACATGCATGCGTTAACACTTAAACACCCACACACCCCCAAACAAATGAATATACACACACGCATGTGTGAATTAATGCATACACAAAATTGTGCACATGCACACACAAACACACACCCACGTATGTAGGTGAACACATGCAAACTCACACACCTGTACACAAACACATGCACATGCACACACATCATATGCACACACACACACCCATACACACACAAACACACATGCACACATACACATGCCTTCAAAAGCACACACACAGAGAGGTAAACACAAGCATGCATACAACAACACACACATGCACACACTCACACACAGTAATGTACATGTACACACATAAGCACATGTATGCTAACACAAGCACATATGCATGCATGCACATAAAGATAAGCACATGCACACACAGACAAACTGACATGCACACACTCACACACTTATATGCATACACAGTACACTCACGCATGCACACACAGACATGCACACACACATATACACATATAAATATGCACACACACATGCATGTGCTGAGACATGTGCACATACATGCACAAGCACATGCACATGTACACACACACAAACAAGTATGTGCACATACACACAAGCACATGCACATGCATATGTACACCCACATGCACCCGAACACATAGATAAGCAACCACACACACACACACATGTACATAAACATGCATGCTCACACATGCTCACAAACACATACATGCACACACGCACATGCACGTAGACACACATGGACACAAGCATGCATACATACTTACACGTATGCACACATGTACAAACACACATAAAAACTTATAGATGCTTGGCACACACACACACGTGTGCAAACACATGCACACTTGTATGCCCATGCACATACACACATAGACACTTGTACACATACACACCTGCACACACCCATACACAATTACACACATCCATAAATCCACACACATAAACATAGACACATGCAAGCATGCTCGCACACACAAGCTCATATGTATGCACATGTGCACACAGATGCACAAGCAAACACACGTGCACGCACAAACAAAAGCACATGTAAACACATAGGTACACAGACACAAGCACATACACACACATGCTTATGCACCCATGTAAATGCATGTGCATGCATGTACACATACATGTACACGTGCACATGCACCAACATGCACCCACATGCACACATTGATGGACACACATGCACACACATACATAGTTGCACACCTATGCACTCACATGCGCATGTGTGTACATTACACAAACTCACACATGCATCCACAAACATATGCTGACAATCACACATACATGCGCAAATACACATGCGCACACTTGCACACAGACATGCACCCACAAAAATACACATTCACACAAGTGCACATGCACATACACATGCACACTTGCACATGCATAAAAGCATATGCATACACACACTCATGCACAAGCACACACATGCACATCGACGCACTCACACACATGCATATACACACACAGACACTCACATATGAACACATGAACATAGATATACACACGTGTAGGTACACGCATGTACACATGCATTCATAATCACAAATACATAGACATGCCAACACACACACATGCACACACAAACATGAGCAAAGCACGTGTACATACAAATACTTGTGCACACACAAACACACACTTGTGGATACACATATACATGTACACACACAAACACACAGAAGTACACAAGCACACATGCATGCACACATCCATTCAAGCACTAACCTACATAAACATGTACATGTATGTAGGCACACATGCAAGCACATGCATATACACACGTACACACTTGCATGTGCACAACCACACATACATGCCCACACACATGCACTCACATGCACACACATGCACACATGCACACTCTCATACACACATAGGAATGCACATACAAGTGCACACATGTACATATATGCATACATGTACACACAAACACACAAAAGCATAGGTGTATACATATGCACTTAAACACACACACACACACATGAATGGATACATGTATACATAAGACATACACATGCACACACATGGCCACATGCATGCACCTGCATACTCACATGCATACATGGACACACACACATACCAACACATACCCACACACATGCACACGTAGGGAAATACACACACTCAAACACATGCACTCTCGCATGCGAACACACTCACACAAGCACACAAACACACATACACACATGCACATATGCCCAAGCACACACAAACAAACAAAAACATGCCCATAATTATGCACATGCACATATCCACAGACATATACTGTGCACACATAAAGATGCACAAACAAAACACCCCCACATGCATGATGACACATATGCAAACAAACATGGATAGGCACACATATGAAGACACACATGCAGATATACAAATGACCATGTGTACACATCCACACATACACATACAAACACAAGCACATGCATATAAACATCCACACATAAGTAGATGTGCACACACACACACACACACCTGCACACACACAAATGCATGCACACACATAGTCACAAACATGCTCACACACATGCATACACACACATGCATGCAAACGTAAATGTCCATGTATGCATACACATACATGCAAACACATGAACACACACATACACTCACAACTCCATGCAAGTAGAAATGTACAGGAATGCACTTACATATGCTCACACATACACATCTAATCACACATGCATAGAAACACACACATGCACACCCACATAAACACACATAGAAACATGCATGCACAAGCACCCACATACACACACAAACACACATACATGCACACATGCACACATGCATGTAAACATGAACAAGCATACATGCACTCACACACACACACATGTCCATAAGTACAAACACACAAAAATTCTTGCATATGTACATACACACATACACAAACACACACAAGAGTTCGCACATGCACACAAGCACAAATATGCACACTTATGCATGCATACACACAAACACATACACACGCACATGCACGTATGCATGCACACAGACACATTTACACCCATGTGCATGAACACACATATGCATATATATGCATACACATAAACATAGCCAACCACTAACACATGGACCCATGTAACAAACACACACACTCTCAAGCACACAAACTCACACATGTACAAACATGTACACATATGTGTTTACATGCAGACATAAGCACACACATGCAAATAGATGCATACAGAAACATGCATGCATATATGCACGCACATGCTCACACACACACACATAGAGACACATTCAAAATCACTCACATGTACACATACACATGCATACATGCAAAAACACACACATATGTACCCACACACCCAAAGATGTGCCAATATGCACACACTTATGCATTCATGCACACACATACACACACAAATGCATACAGGCACAAGAACACACATAAAAACATGTAAACACAGTAACACACATGCACACATACTTCCACAAACACCCACTTACACACATGTGTGTGCACCTCCCCTTACCCACACACATATATGTATATAGGAAAACACATGTATGCACACACAAACAGATGCATACACACATCCCCTTCCCTCCCTCCTCCCCCTCACACACATAGATGCACATGCAAACATAGCAAAATCTATAGTCATGTAGATACACCCATATACCCATGCATGCAACATGGACATACACATAGACACACAAAAACACATGTACAAACACATGCACGTAAAACACGCATACACACACATGTACAACCATATACACATAGACACTCACAGACTCCAATGCATACTAATGTGAACACATAGTTACATGCATATGCACATACACATATGCACACTCACATTTATCAGCACACACACTCAGGCTCATAGACATGTACACACACTTACACGTAAGTAGTCATCTACACAAACACACATACACATACACGTACACACACAAACACACCAGCACAATTGCACATGCACATGTACCGGCCCACACATCACACTTGTGTGCACATACACATGCCCAAGCATAGGCACACATAGATGCCCATGTACTGATGCTCACATACAAACACACCCAACCACAATCTCACAAGACACACACATATATACACACGTTTAAACACATGCATAGATGAACATTCACACACAAGCATGCATGCACACACATCCACACACACAAACTTGCATGTATGCATTCACACTCATGCATACTCACATGCATAGGAACGCTCACATATAGAAAGGCTCATAGACATGGACACACACACATAGACATGCATGCATGCATGCATGCACTCACACTTATACACCACACATGCACAAACAAAGATACACACATACATACAAACAAACATACACACAAACAAGCACATACAAATACACATGCAAACAGACATTGACCCAAACACACATACACATATGTAAAAACACAAACACAGATGCATGCAAACATAATAAAATACACATAAACATGTACACAGACATGCTTGTACACACAGACACATCTACATAAACACACACACACACATAAGCATGTATGTGCACACATACAGGCACACAGACCCATATGCATGAACACAAACATAGTCACCCTCGCACACATGCAAACAAAACATGTGCACACATACACACTATCAAGGGCACACGTCAACACTCACACATATGCACATGCGCACACACACATGTGTCCACACATATGAATACATAGGCACACTCATGCACACACACTTACTTAGAATCACTCACAGACATTCATACACACACAAATGCACACACCTACACACACATGCATGCACATGCACACACATACATATACACATGAACACATAAATGCATGCATGCAAGAACACACATGCCCACACACACACATGTATGCATGTGCAAACACCCACAACCACACATGCACACACACACACATATTCATAAGCATACATTCACACACATACACGTACATGCACATGCTTGCACAAACACACGCACACACTCCTATACACACATATTCCCACACACACACATTAATACACACACACACACACACTCACTCACGTATACCTGCGTACATGCCAACCCACTTGAACACACACAAACACATTCACATGCACTCCCTTACAAACATATTTGTAATTGCACAAGCACAAAGACACATACATGAATGTGCACATGCACACTCATTCACATGAACACACACACATACACAAAAGCATGCAAACACACTCACATATGGATACACAAAAACACACACACACACACACATGTATGTGCACAAGTGCATGCATAGCCACCCATACATGCACACAAGCACATGCACATGAACACACACATGTATGCATGCAAAAACATGCAAACATGTACCACTTAGACAAACATGCACACATATAAAAGAACACATGCACAAAGATGCATACACAAGCATGCACACACACAAACACACACCATATTTCTACACACATACATGCACACCAAGAAATAAACCCCCACACAAAAGCACACACACAAGTATGTGCATAAACACACATACAAACATGTACATGCATGCAGACCCACACCCATACACACATAAGTACACACATCCATGCATAGCCACATATACATGCATGCACATACATACATGCACCCACACCAACACATACACAAAGGAACATGCAAGAACATGTGCATGCATTCACATGCACACATACACACTTGCACATATGCAAACACAAAAGCAAACACATATGTGCACATTGACACACATGTAGACACATGCACACACATAGACAATTAAACACATGCACACATGCTTAGCACACTCACACACACATATGCTCATACACACATATGCATGCACATGCACCCACTCACATGTGAAGAAATAAAGAATTACACATACACAACCACATATAGACAAATAGACACACACACATGTATGCATAGATACACACATGAATGCACACACAAAAGAACACAAGAACACAACTGCACACACAAAAGCATACATACATACACAAATTTTCCCCCACACACACCTACACTCACTCATATGCATACATTAGCTCAAACACATGCATGTAAGCCAACACACACACACATGCACACACATATACATGCATATACATAAAAACATACATGCACATACACAATTACACACAAACAAACATATGCACCCTTGCACACACATGTGCATGCACACAAACACACCCATACTGATGCACATAAGCACATGCACGTAGAAAAGCACACAGATAATAAAGAGGCAAACAAACATGTGTACACATATGCATATACACATGCATGCACACACACACACAAGTGCATATACGTGCACCCACACACACATGCACACACACACTCACACCTAAGTGCACACATAGACATACATACACACTCACACATAGGCAAATGCACACGACCATAAACACATGTAGACATGCACACATTCATACACAGTTACACACATACACACACCTACTTGAACACATTGATGTAAACATGCATGCACATACACATGTGTACATACACTCACACATGTGCACACACATGCACAAACAAGCTCACATGCAAACACACTTTTACACTAATGCATAAATACATGCACATGCACAAATAAACATGCACACATATGTACATAAACACACACAACCAAAAATTCATGATAAAGCTCACAAACTTGTACTCACACACATGTAGACATACACACATAAAACTACACATGCACACCCACACACACATATACAAATGCATAGACACCAACATACACATATGCACATACATGCACACACACCTAGATACTCAAACATGCACAGTGGCTCACTCACATGCACATGCACACAAACACACACAACACACACACAAGGATGCAAAAAAACACATGTATATGACACAAAGACATTCATGAACATGCAGCACACTCACAAGCACATGTCCACACAAACACACACAGAACCTCATTCACATACACATGCACATACAAACATACACATGAACACATACTCACAAGCATAAGCATGCACATATGTAAACACATACATGCACATGCATGCACACACACACACACAAATGCACACATACACACACCCATACACAAACACACACATAAACACAGAAGCAAACGCACAAACATGCTCACTCCGATGGATGTATAGACACACATGTACACACATAAACATGACCATGTACACACACACATGCACATGCACCTATATATGTATGCAAAGGCACATGCACAATATGCACAAACACAAAGACACATGTGAATACCCACACATGCATGTGTGCAAGCATGTAATCACACATATACACACACACTTGCACACACACACATACACCTGCACTCACACACATTCACACACACACACACACCAGCATTAACACACATGTACACATTGAGGTACACACACATGTGTATTGACATGCATATGCATGCACATGCACATGAACAAATAGATACATGTAAATACAAGCACACAAGCATAGGCACAATCATACACACACGTACACACACATATACACAGACAAGCACACACACATGCATGCAAACACCCATGCAAAATCACGAACATGCACTCAAGCACACACAAATACTCACACATGTACACATGTATATGCATGCACACACACACATATACACACTCACACAAGCATGCAAACACATGTAGATACAAACGTAGGCATGTACATACGTACAAACACATACACACACATGCATGCACCCAAATATACTAACGAGCACACACAGATACACACTTGCATATGCACTCACATGTGTACACACATGCACACACATGCTCAGACACTACTCACACACACAAACATACGCACATCCACATAAACATACACACAAACATGCACAAAAACACATACAAAGACATACACACATACCAACACATATACACAGACATGTACACATGCACCCTTACAAAAACACACACATAAACAAACACATACTCTTGCTCATGCAAACACACACAACCACACAAACATACACACACTCACACATATGCACACATACAAAAATGTGCACATATATGCACGTGCAAACATAAACACACTTAGTCAAACATGTGCACCCATGCCCTTGTGAGCACATGAGCACACACACACACACATAAGAACGCATGCACATACATGCATGGAACCTATATGCATGACTCCTCTCACACACAAGCACACAGATGCACATGCCAACACACACACACACTCATAGACAAGAACACATAGACAAACACACGTACACACACACAATTATGCATGCATCCATAGATCCACATGCAAACACACACTTACACATACATGCACGTATGCACGCATGCATACATTCACACACAAAGATAATCACACACACACACACATAGATGCACATCCATAAACACATAGACACACATATATGCACACACACACATGCACATATATATACATAGATACACATAAACAAACAAAAACACACACAAGTTAATACATCAACACATACGCATGCTTACACACATGCAAGCTCACATGCACACACACGAACATGTACAGACACATACATGCACACACATACATGCACACACACAACCATGCACACACACAGACTCACACATACACAGACATAGACACATGCACAAACGTACACACATGCACATATATGCATATGCACATAAATACATTGCCACATGTGCACACAACACATGCACATGTATGAATAACATGTACAGATGCACGCAAATCGTCACACAAACATGCATATACACACACTCATGCATACATGAACACATACATAGACAAGTAAAAAAGCATGCATGCCCACACATACATGCACACACAACCATGCACACACACATTCTTAAAAAGAAGCACACTCACATGCTGGCATACATAGTTGCACAAAAATGCACATGCACATACACAAGTAAACAAATACAAACATAAAGAATGACACACATATGCATATACATGTACACCCACTCATGCATGTATAGACACATGCACATGCATACATACATATACATATAAGCTTATCGATGCATGAACACACACACCCACATGTTTTCATACACTCACATAAGGTTGCATACCCACTCACAAAAACACTCACATACACGTGCACAAGCAGACACAAACACAAACATAAAGGCACACACACATGTGCACACACATGCACACACACGCACATGCACTTGCAATGCATGCTCACACACACTCACTCACACAAAAACAAAAATACGAACTTGCACATAACCACACATATACACTCTCCCATACATGTACACATATACATATGTGCATGCAAAAACACACATGCACAAACAAACATGCACATGCACACACTAATGTACACATATATACACATGCAAGTGCACTCACACACTCCCACATTGACATGCTCAAACATGCATTTGCACAAACACGTGCACATATGCATACAAATGCATAGAATCATACACACACATACACACACGTGCATGCACGCCTACACACAAACACATGGGCACACACACAAACACTCAAACACACAAAAACACACACACACATATAGAACCACAAAGAAACTACAAAAATGTGCACACACACACACACACATAGATGCACTCACCCATGCAAACACATGCACATGTACAAAAACACACCAATGCAAAGTCCAACACTCATAAAGATACACACACATCGATGCACACAAACATTCACACAAGCATGTACATGTCAAAGCAAACACAAAAACAATCACACATTTACACACAAACATGCACATATACACCAACAAACAAGCACCCACACACGCATACATGCACATGCATGCACACACACACAATCACATGCTCGTACACACAGACACCCAAACACATATATGCATATGCACACGCATGCATACATAGGTAGACACACACATATACACATGAACAAGCCAATAGCCTCACTGTTGTACCCACACACATACCAACATTACACACATGCACAAACTTGCACACACCCACACATATACACTCTCCTATACATGTACAAACATGCACATGTGCATGCATAAACATAAACACACATGCACACACCATTGAAAACACACACACATGCATGTGCATTCACATGCTCAAACATGCACATGCACACACACACTTGTACACAAAAATGCACACATACATACAAATGCATGGAATTGCACACACACACACATGTAAACACACCTGCACACATAGATATGGGCACACACAAGTACACCAACACAAATACAGAAGCAAAAAAAATACATGCAAATGTGCACACACACACATACACACTCGAACACACATACATAGACGCATCCACAACGCAAACACAGGCACTTGCACATGCACAAAATCACATCTACACACAATTTCACACTCATAAAAACATGCTCACATAGACACACACAAAGACACACACACACACGCATGCACATACATGCATAAAAGCATGTACATGCCCAAGCAAATTCACAAACAATAACACTTGCACACAAACATGCACATCCATATCCACATGCACATATACACGTGTACACAGGCACCCACACACACACATGTGCATACATGCATACACTCATGCACACATATACACACATGTGCATACACACACACACACAACTAGAGACATGCACCCCACAGATAAGCACACACACACACACAAATGCATGCTTGTGCACATAGACACACAAACACACATATGTATGCACACATGTATACATGCATGTAGGCATGCATATACAAGTAGACACACACATGTAAACAAGTGCAACCGAATAGCCACACACATGCACCCACACACATACAAAAACCACACACATGCACACTCATGAACTCATAAACATAGGCACTCACACATGAACACATCCAAATGAACACACTTGTATAAACTTAACCACACATGCACAGTCACAAACATGCACATGCACACACAAACACATAGAAACACATGCTTGCACACCTTTGTGAATGCACATGTAGGCACATACACATGCTCACACACATATACATGCACAGACATGCACACATTCTCACATGGATGCACAAAACACACACATACACAAAAGCCCATGCAAACACACACATGCTCATAAGCTCATATGCACACATTTAGATGAGTACACAGACACATGCATATGTACTCACACACATGCACAAATACATACATGTACACACATGCAAGCTGGCACATACATGCATCACACACACACATAAAAGCTCACACTTATATAGGCAAACATACACACACATGCTCACACACAAACTCCCACAAAGAACACACACATACTCATACACGAACAGACATGCATGCACATACACCCACACACACACATGAACAGGCATTGCACACACATAAACAAATCAATACTTGCAAAAATAATTCCCACACACACAAAATATATGCACACTTGTACACACACACAAGCATGAATGTAAACCAAAACATGCACATATGTACACTTACGCACAGACACACTCACACTCATACTCACACACACTCACACTTTCACACACACACACACCCACATGCACATGCACATGCCAACTCCACACACACATTAACAAGCTTGCACACATGCAAACACACATATACACGCATTAGTTCACCCAAGCAGACATATGTATAGACACATGCAGTTATGCACACAAACAAATAAGCACTCATAGACATGTGTGTACCCACACACAAATGCAAATGCACATGCACACACTCAAGTAAACATATGCATATGCCTAGTGATGCACACAAACAAGCACGTGCATGCACTCACATGAACATGCAAAAGCACACACACATGCATACAAATAGGCACACACATATGCACACAAACATGTACACACATATGCTTGAACTCCCACACACACATGCATGCACTCACATACACATGCATACACACAGATATGCTCAGGTGCTTAAACATATACATGCACCCATAAACACACACACACTCACCTCACTCACATAAACACATACACAAGCATACATGCACAATAAAACACACATGCACACACACATACACTCGCATGCACAAAGATGCATGCACACGCACACACACACACATACTCACACGTGTGTGAATGCACACATGCACATGCAGACACACACATGAATAGACACATGTACACGTATGCATGCACACGCACAAGAAGAGACACATACACACACATGCACACACAAAAACCCACACACATAAGCATACACACACACATACACACTCACACATGCATTCAAACATGCACACACACATGAGCATACACATGTGTACACCCATGCACACACACACTCACACAAACTTACACACACATGCACACAAACACACACAACTACATGCACACACACACACATGCACACACAATGATACACACACTTGCACACATGCATGTTTGCACACACACAAGAAGACACATGCATAGAACTCATACACACATGTGCACAATCATCCACACAAAAACACAAACATGCATGCATACACAAAAAAACAAACACTTGTACAAGTACATGCACACATGCAGACACGTACGCACACTCATATGCACACATAGAAATGCACGTGGGTGCACTTGCATGCACATATACATGCAAACACACATGGATGCACACATAGGAAGACAACAAGAACAAACACATACAAACACACACATGCAAACTCACACACTCTCACACACTTGTATGCATACAAACCCTCACACACAATCACACACACACACCTGTACACACATAGACAAGCACACACACATGCTTGCACACACACACACAGACGCACAATAACATATGTGCACACGCACTAGCATATATACACACATGCATAGTAACAAACTTACACAAATGATCGTAATCGCATACAAGTGCACATGCACATGCATGCACCCACACACATGTTCAGACATGTATGCATGTACATACACACATTCATGCAAAAGTGCATGCATGCACCCACACACAAACACATGCACACATGCACCCATGTACATATGTACACACATACACACACATGCACTCACAGTCACACAAACTCACACACACACACAAATACATGTATGCACATTTGCATGAGCACACAAATACACAAAAACACATGCATATGCATATATGTGCATGTATACATACGCACTTAGACACGTATGCACACTACACACACATGGTTGCATGTGTAGGCACTAGCACACACTTGCACAAACATATGCAAATAGAAGTGCACTACACAAGTATGCATACATAGGTAAATGTACACACACATGCATAAGCATATGCTCAAACACATGGACACAAACTCATGCTCACACATACAAAATCAAACACATTCACATGTACACATGCATAAACACATGAACATGTGTACACACACACAAATGTGCATGTGTGCACACACACACACACACACTTGCACACACATAAACATAAAAATCATGCACACATATAGACACCCACCCACACACAACAACCCACCCACACACAAACACTCACCCACACATGAAACCACAAACACTTACAAAAATGTGCACACAAGGACATTTACAAATGTGCACATACACAAACATACACACTCCCACACACATGCATGCTTATGCACACATAAACATGCACAAACAAATACACACATAAACATACACACATGCAAGTTCACAACAACCAAAACTCATATGCACATGCACAAATACACACATACACCAGCAGGTGCACAAATGCACATCCGCATACACACAAATTCAAAACAACAAATAAATACAAATACACATGCATACACCCATGCGTACATGCATGTGTGCATTCACACACTCACACTCACATACCCACACCCATGCACATGTATACACAACACATGCAAACATGTATAGGAACATGCAAGCATGCACACACACTCACAACATACAAGAAAACACATAATCATACTCACACAAGCACACACACACATGCACACACACATATACACAAGCATATGCCCACACATGGACACTGATGCAAATGTACATGCACTGATGCACAACACAAACATGAACACACATGTGCTCATGCACACACATACGTGCATACACACACACACACTCAACCACACATAGCTACACACTCACACAGGCACACAAACACACACACACAAGTACACATGCACACATTCAAGTGCACACACACACGCATAGACACAAACATGCATACATACACACCCTCACACTCTCACACACAACCACACACAAGAAAATAAACAAACATGCACTTGCACACACACACACATGTGCATACATGCACACAAACACAAATCACATGTAGTCATAGATGCATGCAAACAAGCATTTACAAATGCATGTCCACACATAAACACATGCATGATTTATATTCACACACATGCATGCATAAAAACAACCACACACATGTACACACATACACACACACACATTCATATATGCACACAAATGCACACACAAACACAAATGCAAAGGAACATAAATGAACTTGTGTGTGCACAAAAACCAACACATAGGCATAGGTGCGTGTGTGTGTGAACACTAACAAATACACATGCATATGCACACACATGGGTATCAAAATGTATGCACACATGCACACACACACACACATACATATATACATGATATCACACATAAACACACATACACATGCAAATGCAACCCACCCACACCCACAAACATACATACACATGCATAGGTAACACACACACACTTACACTCACACCTACACACAAATACACACACATAAATACACAAGAAAGCACACACACACATGCATGTAGCATGCAAACATGTACACACACACACACACTTGCACATGCACAAATGCAAGCACAAGAATTCTTACACACTCAGCATGCACACATGCATGTACCAACACCTGCACACACATAAGAACACATGTACCCACATACTGCACATAGACACATGCACACATGTGCATCCTCACACACAAAAATAGACATGCATGCACATATAAATATGCACCAATGCACACATACGTGCACATGCAAATGTATAAACACACACATGCACATGCATACACAAGCACATACATGCACAAGCATGCATATGCAGACATGTAGGCATGCACATGCACACATATTGATTCATAGACATGCACAAAGGCATACACATACATACACACACATGCACATGTGCGAACATACACATGTAGACACATATGTACACACACATATACATGCACAAGAATGAATTCACCAACAGGCTTAATCACACACACATGTATACGTATACACATTTACAAACAAACACACGTGTGTATAGGCATACATGCACAGACAAAAACACAACCACTCGTGCACACTGACACATGCACACTCATACATGAATAAGCATGCACACTCACACACACATGTAGGCATATGCACATGCATATGTAGACATAGAGATAGATACAAACACACACACACACACACATGCTTATTGACACACGCCTACACACATGTACATACATAAGCACACACTTATTCACACATGCATACATATGGACACACCCACATATATGCATACATATACCCACTTGCATGTGCACATGCCTACATATACACAGACACACTAACATGTAGGCATACAAACATGCACAAACACTCATGCATGCCCAAGCAAATACATGCACATACATGCCTGTACCCATGGACACATGCAAATGCACATGCACACAGATGCATGCACACATGCACACATGCACACACATGAACACAGCCACATGCATGAAAAAAGGTGTACATATGCACACACATAGTCAAACACATGTATGCACATAAACACAAGCATGAAGACACACATGTACACACATAATCATGCACACCCACAAGCATACACACACACTTGTGTGCACACACAAGTATGCACTCACAAATGCATATACATGCACAAAAATATATAAACAAACAAACATGTACACACATGTATGCATGCACACCCAAATGCACACATGTACACTCATGCACATTCCCATGCACACATTTGCACACACATACACACACATAGACATGCACACAAATGCACACACATACCCACAAGATATACACACGCTTACATGAACATAAGCATGTGCATGTGCTTGCACAAATGAACAGTGAAACACATGCATATGCACACACACAAGCACACAAGTGCACATGCACACATAAATGAATAAATAAAAAGACAAACATACACACACACACATGAATGCACAACTACAGACACATGTACACATACAAATGCACACATAAACAAACATGCCAACATACACACATGTACGAATACATATACAAATACATGCACACACACTTACAGACATGCACACACAGCCACACCCACAAGCTTACATGTACATCCATATGCACACATGTGCTTTAACAAAAGTGAACACACCCATGCACACACACACACACACTTATGCATACACTGATGCACACACACACATGGGCACATACATGCACACACCCATGCACAAACACATCCACACAAAAACACAAGCATGCATACATATAATGAATACATACAAATGCACACACATAGATGCCCACATGAACATAGACACACATGCACACTCTCACGCATGCATACATTGGCACACACTCACAACCACAAAACTACACACACACACATGCATGTATAGATGCATGCATATAAAAATACACAAACACACATGCACATACACACAAACACACATACACACACACACATAATCACCTAGGTACACTAACATAGAAATATTAATGGACATATACATACACATATACAGGCATGCATTCATGTACAAACACATGCAAGCATGTGCACAAGCACTCACACCTACAAACAAGCAACTGCAAGCACAAACTCACACAAGCATGCACACACACACACATGTATGCACCAACATACACATCTGCATACCAACACACAAATGCATACCCATGCACACAAATAATCACAAATTTACACATGTGCACATGTGCTCATGAACACATACAAGCACATACACACACACATGCACACACTCACACATTTGCCCAGACATATGTATAATCACACACATGCACACATGCACAAACACACAAACATATGCACACGTATAAATGCACGCACACATGCATTCACACACATAGATGTACACGCATACAGAGATACATGTGCCCATACAAACACACACATGTGCACTCATGACCACAAGCATAGTCTAACACAAACATACATGCATAAACAAGTACAAAAACATGTCATACACATACATACAAGCACATAGATGTGTGTACCAATGCACACACACAAACACACATACATGCACACTCACATACATGCGTATGCATACATATACACATGTACACATACATGTACATGCACATACAAAGTCACACAAGGAGGCATAGACACATCCACAGACACATGCACACAAACATGCACACATACACACATGCACATAGACACATACCCACATACACATAAGCACACAGATGTATAAACACGCACAAGCATATACACACACATGCACACATGCACACACACACACACACGTGTACATGCACACACCCAAAAGCACACACATGCATGTCCAAATGCATACACAAACATGCACATATGTGCCTACATAGACATATGCATATGCACACTCACATGCACATACAATTACACACAAACATGCACAAACACATCGACACACACATGCACACTCATGTATACTTACATACACATAAGCATAGTCATGCACTTGCATAAGCACAAGTACATAGACATGCACATGTACAAGCATGTCCACACACATACGTACATACACATACACACACATGCTCTCATACACATGTACATGTACATGCATGAGCATAGGCATGCACACATGCATGAATACACAAACACACACATGCATACATAGTCACATATACACATATGCATGCATAAACACACAAACACAAGCACTTGCAAAAAAATATAACACACATACATATACACGTGCACACGAATGCACAGATGTTTATGCACTCAAAGATGTATTAATACTAACACATGCATATAAACAAGCATGTACACATACACACACACACATACATAAACTCATGTACACACACACACATCCACACACACACACACACACACACATGCATACACATATGCATATAGGAACACAAATATATGCACACATGCACTTACAAATAAACACACCCATAAAAACTAGCACATGCACACATGGTCTTAGTACATAAATGAAAATACACATGTAAACACATAGACTCACACTCATAAGCATAGACATACTTAGACTTGCATGCCTAGACACACTGACACACATGCACACACACCAACATGCACACACACACACACATGCACATGAACTCATATTCATACACAAACACACACACATGCACAAACAAGCACACACACACATACATGTGATCTTGCACTCATGCACACATACATGCACATACACTCGCACACACACATGCACATGCATACACCACAAATGCTTATACACATGCACACATAAATGAAAAAAGGCACACACCCACACCTACACACATGCATACATGCACATACATGCACACACACTCAACACACAAATGCACACATGAGTGCATATGTGCACAAACATATTCACATGTACAATAGATATAGATAAACACACGCATACAAACACATGCATATGAACACAGCCACTTACCCACATGCACACACATGCACATACAGATGCATATGCATGCTTGTAAGCACATGCAACACTCTCACACATATACATCAACACAGACATGCACACACACAAGAACACACATACACACATGTACATGCATACACATACACCCACACACACCTACACATAGATCCAAACAACTACACCTATACATTGAGAGAGAGAGACACTCACACATGAATATATGAACACACATATGAATAGACACAAACACATACAAGCACACGTATACACATGTGCACATCCACACATAAGTGAGCACACAATTGCACAAAACCTCACACACATAGACACGTACACTCATGCACACACACTTGCACAAGCACACATACATGATCTCATAGGAATACACTAACACACACACACAAACATACATACATACTCATATAGGAAAATAAAATACAGATAAATTGAAGCTTCAAAACATGCACATGCACATGCACACACGTGGACACACACAAATAAATTAATAAATAAAAAGACAAATACACACACACATGAATGCAAATATGCACAAACACACACACATGCAAACACATAAATAAACATGCCAACACACACACATAGATGGACATATGTGCACACACAGGCATACCAACATGCATATACAACCACATCCACAAGCTTACTAGTACAGACACATGTACTCTAACAAATGTGAACACAACCATGCACACACATGCATACTCACTCATGCACACACCCATGCACACACACACATGCACACACCCACACAAAAACATACCCAAATAAAACCACACACATGCATACACACAAACAACACACACAAATGCCCACACACACACACATAAACAAAACACACATGCACACACTCATGTACACACATGTAGGCACACGTACACACAACCACAAAATTGCACACACGCATGCATATATGCACACATATATAAATAAACAAACACACATGCACACACACACATAATCATTTAGGTACACTTGAATAGAAATATTTACGCACACATGCACACACACACACATACAAGCATACATTCACACACACACACGCATGTCCAAGCACTCACACAAGCACCAACACTTACAAATAAGAAACCACAAGCACAAACTCTTACACACATGTACATGCACACACATGCATGAATAGGCACACATGTGTGCATACTAACACACACAATTGCATACCAATGCACACAACTCATCACAAATAAGAACATGTGCATGTGTACACATTCTCACATGCAAGCACAAGCACACACATGCCTAGACATTTGTATATTCACACAAATGTTCACTTGCACATGCATACACACACAAAACACACACCATCATTTGCACACATATACAGGCATGCACAAGGACACACACATATTCACACACATAGATGCACACACACACACACAAACAAAAACACGTACCCACACACACACACACACACATGTGCACACGTGTGCACTCCTGAGCACATGCATAGTCTCACACAAACTTGCATGCATATACATGTACACACTCACACATGTGCACCCATGCACACACCCAAGCACATAAATGTGTGTACCAATGCACACACACAATCACACATGCATGCACATGCACATACATGCCTATGCATATGTATGCACATGCACTGACACATGCACACACTGACATACAGACACAAAGGCACACAAATTGGCATAAACACATCCACATACACATGTATAGATATAGACACATATATGCATGCATACCCACATGCACATAGGCATAATCATGCACACACACAAGCATAAGCACACAAACATGTAGATATACACAAGCATACACACACATGTGCACCCATGCACATAGACACATAAGCACACACATGTATGTGCCAACAGTTACACACACATGCACATACATGCCTATGCAGACATATGAACATGCACATGCCCATGCGTACACTCATATGCACATATAAAGGCACACAAATATGCACAATATAATACACAGACCCATGCACATGCAAGCACACTCACATATACCTACCTGTGCACAGGCATAGTCATGCACAAGCATAAGCACAAGAAAACAGACACATACACATGCACAAGCATATCCATACACATGCATGAACACACATACAAACACATATATATACACATGCACACACACACGCACACACACATTCTCTCACACACACATGCATGTACATGCATGAGCATAGGAATGCCCACATGCATGAACACACAAACACACACACACATACACATAGGCATGCATGCATACACACAAAGACTTGCACAAAACTAAAAATGCATGAGCACACACAACGAAAGCATTTTTTTACTCTTTCATATACTGATGGATTTCACTTAGGAAAGGAGATATTCCATGCTAATGGATTCAATACCCTAACCATGGGTTCCAATGTACTAGATCTTGGAAGATTTATCAATAATGACCTATCGATTAGTATTGCACAGAATAAATCACACACCCACAAACACATTTGCATACACAAATGCAAGCTCATACACAAGTGCATACAAGTACTCATACATGCACGCATGCACGCACACACACACAAACACACACAAACAAATGCACACCCATAATGCACACATAGGAAAATGCATATACTCACAAACATATGTGCACACATGAGCACAGAAGTGCAAAAACACACACAGACAAGCACATATTGCACACACATGTGCATATGCATACACACTTGCACACACATTCACACACCTACACCACACATACATATGTATAGACACACACACATGCATACGTATGCACATGCACACACACACACCCACACTCATACAAACACTTAGATCCATATGCACATGCATACACACACTCAAACACTCTCGTATGCACACAAACACTCACATGAGTAGCTACACAGAGACACACACTAACATGCACACAAGCACACACACATGATCAAACATAACATATGTACACACATACACATGCACTTGAATAGTTATTCCCATGTGCATACAAATACACACACACATACATAGAGACATAAGCAAACACAAGTGCAAACACTTACATATACACACACACACAAGAACACACTCATGCATATGCACATGTGCTCATACACACTTATATAAATGGACACAATGATGCATGCACACATAGATACTCATGCACACATACATATGCATGCACAAACACACGAATAGACACATGCACACATGCACATATACACACACATGCATGCACATTAACGCACACAGCCAAAATAAAAAATATGCACATGCACATACATATACACATGCTCAAACACACACGCACATGCACGTGCACTCGTATACACTTGTACAAATAAAACAATGATGCATGCACACATAGATACTCATGCATATGCACAAACACATGCACACATATACATGCATACACATACACACAAATAGATTCGTGCACACATGCACATATAGACACACATGCAAATGCATGTGCATTAATACACACAACCAAAATAACAAATATGCACATACATATACACATGCTCAAACACACACACGCACACATGCTTGAGCACACAATCACACACATGCACATTCATGTGCATATACACAGAAGCACACTTATGCACACAGAAGCACACTAATGCAAACACAAAAAACATAGACATGCATAAACACATGTGCATGCACATTCACACATGGGTATATACACACATGTACACACAAGCAAACACACACAAAAAAGTATAGACACACATCCACATAGGTACATAAGCATACACACATGTGTACATCAATGCACACAGAAGCACATGTATGTACACACAAATACACAAATGCATACATGATCATGCATCCAAAATGGTACTCATGCACGCACATATGCACACACACGTGTACACACATGTAGAATCATGAACACCCATGTACACACACATGCACATAAATGTGCACACATACACACACACACACACATTCACATGCACAAGCATGCCCACATCCACATGTAAAGGCATACACAAGCATGCACACAGAAAAACATATAAGTACATGCACACAAGCATGCATATACACAAGTGTGTACACACACAAGCACACACAAACACATATGCTATAATACACACATGCATATGCAAACACATATGCACACATGCATGCACAAAAAGGCACAAAAACACACATGCAAGTACAAATACACATACACATACACATGCACAAACATGCACATGTACACAAACACAAATAACTCAAATACACATGCACACACACACACATGCATGTACATGCACACATGCATGCAAGCATGCATATCCATGAGAACACATATACACATGCAAAAGCATACACACATGCTCACCTATGAACACACTCCCACTCAAGTACACAAATGCACACCCACACATGCATACATACACACACACACCTAGACACATCCACACATAGACACAAACAGCCACACATGCAAACACAAGCATATAACTACATGTGCAGACAAACATATGCACACACTTGCATGCATATACACTAACACATGTACACACACATGCATGTATACAAACACGCACACACCAACACATGAACATAAACATGCAAATATCATACACGAATGCATATAGTTGGACAAAAAATATGCAAAAGCACACAAACAAATGCACACATTCACACACACACACATGCACATATACATATGCACACACATGCATATGCATGCATATACACACACACACACACACCCACCCATACATACACACACACACACACAAGTGAGCATGCACACACAAAAACACCAATACACATACATATATGTACACTCATACACATGCATACACATGTGCAAAAGCACATACACACACATCCTCAAACTCACACATGCAAATGCACACACAAGCACATAGGTACACACGCACATGCACATATAGGTAAACACACACTACACATATGCACAACAAACGTGCATGCACACATACAGGCACACACACGTGAAGACAAAGACTAATATGTGCACCCCCACACAAAGGTGCATGCATGCATGCTTACACAAATCATACATGTATGCATGGACAAACACACACCCCGACACACCTACACATATGAACACACACACATGCATACACACCCACATATACATATGTGCACACATGCACACAACTACACTCATGCATGCATATACACACACATACCTACATCCACACCCACCAACATGCACCCCCCACAAGCACAAAGACACACACAAACATATACATGCATTCATTAACACACACAAACACATACACCCACATAGACACACGCACACACATGCACACACAAGAAGAAAAACATATATATGTACAAACATGTATGCACATAACCACAAAAAACTCTCACACACACATGAACACACATAAATACTTACATGCACTTTGACTCACACACAAACACACACTCACACAAACACACACACACACACTTATACATATGCATGTTCACATGCACACGCAAGGAAATAAACACAAGCACAAATAGACATGTGTATAGCCACACACAAACCTGTATACAAATACGCAGCAATATACATGCACCCACAAATACACACACACACACACACACACACTTATTAACATGGGTACACATGCCCATGCACACACACACATGAACAAACGCACATATGAACAAACACATATAAGCACAAATTGATGCACACAATTGCATGCACACTCTAGGGTACATGCATAAACAAACACATGCACACGGACATACACATATGCACACTTGTTCACATGGATTCATAACACACAAACATACATGAAAATGGGCTCACAAACACACTAACATGCACACACGCATATAAGCATGCATACTCAAACCTACAAGCATACAAACAATCAATACAGACATACACACAAATATATTCAATAACAAACACTTACTCACATGCACACATGCTCACACTTGTGAACACACACACACATTTATGCAGATACATGAACACACATTCACACACATAGGTATTCACATAAAGACACATGCATAGGTACACACTCACATGAATACACACAAAAATAGAACCACAAACAAATAAATGCACACTCATGTAGACATACACATGAAAAGGCACACATAAACACACACAAGCATGGTATATACACATACAAGCACATGCACACACACACAGATGCACATGCACACTCACTCATGCATGCATACAAATGCACACACACACATACACACATACAAATGCGCATCCTTGCACCCACATACACACACACATGTTTACCCATGCACATATATAAATGCATATGCACTCACAAAAATACGCACATGCATACGTACATGTATATACACACACATTTGCATGTGCACACACGCATTCAGAAAGATGCATGAATAAACACACATGCACACACACACACACACACACGTGCACTCCCACACACATGCATGTACTCCAACACAACACATGCACATAAACACACACACACACACACATGCACATGCATACAAACATGCACATATATCAACATAGACAAACACACACATGAGCAGACATTCACATGCATGTATAAATGCACAAACAAACATACACACATGCATGCACAGATGTGTGATGCACATAGTTACAACATGCCATGAATGTATACATACATGCACACACACACAAATAAACAAAGATGCACACATATGCATGTAAACACAAATGCCTAACAAAAGAAAAAACATGTAAAAATAAGCATACACTCACACACAGATGTACACACCCATGAACATGCACTCCCACACAAACTTAGATGCTTGCATGCACGAAAACACACACAAACATGCACACATAATCACACAAATATAGATGCCCATGTCTACTCATGCACAAACACACACAGCCATGCACATGCACACACAGAAGGACACACGTATACATACAGATGAACACAAACATAAACAAAAACATATACATATTCAGACACACATGAATGCACACACACACAAACACATGCATAAGCACACAAACATGTGCCACACATACACACTCATATGCAAAATAACTCATGCATACACACTCTCATATTCTCGTGCACACAAATATGCACAAATACATTAACACATATGCACATGACCAAGCATTCACACAAGTAGACACATATACAAATACATGCATGCATGGACACACATGCACTAGCACACAAACACACACTTACACACATGCACGCACATACACACGAACACTAAGCCACACACACACACATGCAAAAGAATCATAAACATGTGTAGGCACACATGCATTCACACATGCATAATCACACAAATATATATGTGCATATGCAC
The DNA here is from genome assembly GCA_023846275.1 of Vanilla planifolia. Lineage (NCBI taxonomy): Eukaryota > Viridiplantae > Streptophyta > Magnoliopsida > Asparagales > Orchidaceae > Vanilla > Vanilla planifolia. The sequence continues at coordinate 35,512,802 of CM043868.1, read as the reverse complement.
ACATGCATACACATAAAAACACTCACACATGTGCTTATGTGAACAACAAACACTTACAGACACCTACACACATGAACACACACGTGCACACACACACATGTGTGCATGTACACACCAAAAGGAATTCACACACATGAACAAGCACACACACACACACTCCTACACACACACACCCACAAACCCATACAAGTGTACACACAAACACACATAAAGATGCATCCACATATGTGCATGCATGCATACACACACACATATGTACACACATGCATGTGCATAGCACATTGCATGTGCACATGTACATGAAGATGCACACATGCTTGCACCTAGTCATACACACACACAAACACACATGTGTTAGCATGCACACACACACACAAGCATGAACATACCCATCTACTCAATCACACACACGCACACACCAACTTAGTCTCATGCACATGCACACAGACACAAACATATGTGTGCACCCACACACATGCGCACACATAAACATGCATGTAGACTTGCACACATAAATAGATACACACACATTCTCACAAGTATGAAAACATTCCACATTTGCACATGAACATGTAACTACATTCATAGACACACATACCAATAAATACACACAGACACATGAACATGTGTATTGATACACAAGCACACACATATGATTTGGTATTAACCCCTAGCCATTGCATATTATTTGATGATAACAAACCCTAAATATTTCTAATAAATTTCATTTAATAAATGTCTAGATTCTAAATAGCTGATACTTGTATACATAGAAGAATTTAAAGAAGAGAAGCTAAAGTAAAATCTCATAAAAATCATCTTGGTGAAAGTGCCAAATCACCAAGAAATAATTTTTGACAGTAGTTTTAGGTATTGTAATTTCATTTTTAGAATATTAAGTTTGATTAAAATTACTTTTTCAAAGTACAAAAAAGATTAATTAACTTCCATCTATAATATTCTTGATAACCATCTTTGATTCAATATCTAAAGTGCACATTTCTCAAACATTTGATTAATATTTTCGAAATATTATTATTTAGTAATGATTTAAATAAGAAATTTAAAAAATAATATAAACAAAAAATCCTAATTACCTTCCTAATAATAATTTGTCGTTCACTAATTGCTGCAGTGTTCAAGTCGGTTACGGCATGAATCCCGAACCCAATCAAAACATTCAAATTTAGCTTGGATTGGGAACATTATCCTTTGAATGCATATTTTTAATTTTATAATTATTAGTATGCATGGGTGATTAAATCCTACATGAACCAGGAGATAACCAACCCCAACATTAGGCTACCTTTGTTGCATTCAAGAATACATATATCGAGAAAAGTGCTTTTCAAATACATCATGTGGGACTAAAAGTATTGCTTTTACTACATGACAAACATCCAAATTATGGGAGTGACGTCAGCCATCTGATTGTGCATTTTTGTGATCGAACGATCATTTTCATATCTAATTTTTCAACCCAATAATTCTATTAGTCGTTCGATCGCACAATTTTGTGATCACATGGTCCATAGTTGTTTCACTTGTGCACACATGCACCTACTTACACATGCAAAAGTGCACAAGCACTAACAGGAAGACACACACACACACAAACACTGATTCGCAAAACACACACATGCACAAGCAAACACGGGCACACATACACACAAAAACATACACACATGCACAATACACACACATGCAAGCATATATACACAAACATACACACCTACATGGATATGCACAAACATGCTAACACACATATATGCAAAAACACACACACATAAACACATGCACATACACCCAAAAAAACAAATGCACATGCACACACATGCATGCATGTGTACAAATGCACGTGCTTGTTTGCATGCATAATTGTATAAACACATGTGTGTATCAATACACACACAAAAGAAATATGTGTCTACATACACACACAAGTATACACACAAATAAACACAGAAGCACACGCACAGAGAGATGCATGCATGCACACACATACACACACATATATATATACACACACACACACACACACACATACATACATACACACATGTAAACACACAAGCATGCCAAGACACATGCATAAACACACACACACTCACATGCCCACATGTAAACACACCTAGACATGCAAACACCTACATGTAGACATCCAAACAGAAGTAAGGACACACACACACACACGTGCTTGCAACATACACTACATGTACACACAAATGCATACACAAAAACAAAGATAAATACACACATATTAGCATAACATGCACACATGCATGCACAAAATCAAGCATGTGCACACACATCCACAACCACACACTCACATACATATACACAATCACAAACACAAACATATAATCTCACATACTCATTCGTACATACGTTCTTGCACACCCACATCTACACATATGCACATGCACAGACATGCAAACACACACATGCATATACACACCCAAACAAACATGCACCCACAGCCACACACGCACGCACACACATGCATGCAATCATACACATATACACAAGCATCAACAAACATGCAAACATAAGCACACACACTTGCACATACACACAAATAACTACATGAACACTCACCCACATACTCAAACACATGCATGCATACACACAATGTACACATGTAGATACACTCACAATCTCATGCACAATGCATAAATGTGCACACACACACTCATGTACATGCACACAAACACACATATAGAGGTATGAACACAAGCCCATGCATACACATATACACACATACACATGTACATACATGTATGTGCATAGTCACACATATATATGAGCACATAGATGGGCCCACACACTCACACACAAATACATAGGAACACAAACACACATGCACATGCATGCATGTGAATACACATGAGTATACACATATGTGCACTTGCACACACATGCGGCCACACACACACAACTACGCACACTCACACATGCACATGCACACAAGTACAACACATATATGTGCATGCACAAACATACATATATAGGTACTAACATGTACACATGTGTAAGCACATATACATAAATAAAAACACACACACATATAGATGCACACACACAAGCACACTCACACGTAGCTACACAAATACAAGCACATATAGACACATGCATACATAGACACACACACACACACACACAAATGTAGACACATACACACAAGCACACTCACACGTAGCTACACAAGCACATATAGACACATTCATGCATAGACGAACCCACACACACCTAAACACACACACACACACATGCATGCACATGTGCAAACTCATGCATGCAAATGCACATGCATGTACACAAACATATAGACACACACACACCTATGAGCATGAAAACATGCACACTTATGTGCATATGCAATCATGCACAAGCACACACCTACACTGGTTCACATATGCACACACACTCATACACATGTTAAAGTATATGCACTTATGCTTATAGAGAAACACACACATTTGCACACAATAGCACACACACACACATAAGCACACACATACACACATGCACACACACATTCACGCACACACAAGCACACTCACACACACATGCATATAGTTATGTACACATACACCCACACACACATGCACACATGCATGCACATGAACATATATACACGTGCACATTGACACACACATACACACTCACACACTAACATGCACAAAAACACACAAATATGCACACATGCAGCAATGCACACACACATATACATGCACCTTAGTGCAATAACATACACAGTTGCAAACAAGCAAACAAGTACACATGAACAAACACACATGCACATATTGGCATGCACACACATACACACATAAAAATAGGCAAACAAACCCACATGCACAAACATGCACCCACACATACAAATGTGTACACACAAATATGCTCACACATATATTTGCGTAGATACTTACACACACACATGCACTCGCACACTCACACAAACACACAAGCATGCACACACAACCACACACATGCACATGCACACACACTCACCCACACACGCACAAACACAAACATACATAATACACATCCACACATAGATGCACATGAGGAATAGATAGGTAAAAACATACATACACATGCAAACACAAATAAACCCATACACACTCGCTTGCACTAACATGCACACACATGGATGCATACACATAATCATACACATGCACATGCACACAAATACACACAAGAATGCATTCATGCACAAACACTCTTGGTGCAAACGAACAAATGCTCACATGCACAAATGAGAAAGCACACCCATGCACATGCATGCACTCACACATACACACACACACACAAATGTGCACATGCACACATGTACACACACAACTGCACACATATACACAAAGACACATGGACACACAACACACATAGAACACAAACATACACACAACCAGATGCACACACATACATATATATACATTTACACGTACACACATGCACACAGACACACAAACATATGCACTATACACACATATGCACACACACAAATAGATGAAACACACACATGCACATCCAAGATTACACATAGGCACAATGTGAACACATGCAAGCACCCACAAACACTAATGAATGAGAACACATGTCTACACATGTACATGCACACAAAAATAGATGCACAAATGTACATACACATGTGTAAACAAATATACATACACAAGCACACACAAACACATGCACATACACTTGCACACACACTTGCCCACACACACATAAACATGCAAAGATAGAGGCACACACGCATAAAGGATCAAAAGCATGGACACTCATGTACATACACATGCATACGTACAAGCACGAGCATGTACATGCTTGTAAATGTACATAATAACGCATGCACACACATGCACACTCATGCATATATAGATTCACACACAAATAGAGATACACACATTCATACACACAGGTGCAAACATATATGCCTATGCACATGCATGCACATACACACACACACCTACATAAAAATGCATAAACACACATTCACACTCATGCTCATACACATACACATACTCACAAACATGTAGACACACACAAATAGAGTGCACACACACACATACACTTGCACACACATTAAAACATGTGAATATGCACATATGCACATACAAATGTATATATACATGCACAAACAGATGCACATGCACACTCATGCATCAATGCACTCATGCACAAACATAAGCACCTGTGTATAGATGCACACGCACATACATACATGCAAATGCATGTGTACACAACCACACATCCACACATGCACACACACCTAAACTCACATATAGACATGTGAACATGTACACACACACACATAATAGTATGAACACTGACACAAACATGCACACACAAACTCATACACAAGCACACACATGCACAAAAGCATACATGAACTTACAAACATCCACACACACATGCATGAGCACGTGCACACAAACACACATTCACACACAAACTTGCATGCATGCACACACACACTAACACACACCCCACCATACTCACACATTCACACATGTTCACACACACAAACCTATGCACACACACACACACATGTACATACACATGCATATAAACAAAAGGACTTAGACTCATGTGTACATATGCACACACATGAGCACATACATATGTGTACACGCATGCATGCATACATATACATGCACATGCACACATACAAACATAAGAACTTGCATATAGACACACATGTGCATAAACACACACAAGAACACATGCATAGATTCAAACTCACATAGGTATGCACACATGTGCACATGTACACACACATACTCATGCACAAACACATGCATACACTCTCACACTCAACAAACACATACACACACGCATGCACATGCCCACATACACTCATCCAAGGTCACACACACACTCACATGTGCATAGATACACACAAGTACAAACACACTCATGCTAGTATGCACATGCACATGAACACACACACACATACACCAAGACATAAAAGCACAAACTTGTACATATGCACACAAACATCGAATGCATGCACACATGCACACATGCATGCACTGACACATGCTCACACAAGCACACACACACACATGCACACACATAACCATACACACACGCCCACACACATGCAAACATATGCACACACATGCACGCACAAGTACACCAACATGTACATGTGCACACATATACACACATGAACACAAATACGTACACGCACATGCATAATCACTTGCATGCATACACATATACATGCACATAAAAATCCATGCACAAGCATACACACTTAGATGCACACACATGCACATACAAGCATGCACATACTCACCCGCATATGCACACATAAACATGCACACACTAGCACACACATGCACAAACACATGCACATATTCACAAAAGTGTGCACATAAAAGGGAATCACCCATGCACTTACATAAGGACACACAGACATGCACAAGTTCATAAACACACTCACACTCACACCCACACCCATGCATAATTGCATACACATACATGCATGGACACAAAGCACACATGAATATGCACACACCAGCACATGCTTAAACCTACACAAAGGCACACATGCATAAACATTTACATGAACATATGTGCACATATACACACACACACATTCACACAAACATGCATATGAACATGCACACACATAAACATGCATACAAACACACACACCAACACACACATGTGCACTCTTGCTTGAATTCATGCACACATGTAAGAGCACATGTGTGAATGCAAGCACATATGCTCACACCTCTACACACACACGCACACAAGAACTCACAAACACATAGGTACACATGTACACATATAAATGCATATACACATATATGCACACACACACACATACACACATATACATGCACACACAGGCACAAACACATACTCATACACACATACATGGACAAACACACAGTTATAGTTACATGTATGCACACATCTACATGCATACACTCACATGCATATAGACACACAAACACACTAACACACACAGGCATAAATGCACACATGCAAGCAAATGCATACATATGCACATGCACACACACTAACACAAACACACGAACTCTAACACATAAGCACACAAACACAATCCCAATTGCTCATGCACACAGGTGCACACATGTGTAGCCATGCAGACATGTACACTTGCTCATGTAGACACATGCCCCAGCATGCATAAGCACACACACATACGCAAAAGCACACACACACATTAGTGTGCATGCAACTAGATGTACATGCACATGCATAGGTGCTCACAAAAGTACACACACACACATACACATGCATGAATGCACACTCATATAGAAACATATATGCACACACATGAGTACACACACACACACATAAATATGCACAAGAAGACACATAGAAAGGCACGTATTCATATGAGTGCACACATGCATGCATATGCACAAATACATTCACATGTATACACACACGTGCACTGATGCACACATACTTATACATGCATGTACACACACATGTGCGTGTGGACACATCCACAAACATAAAAACACACACACACACACATATACACATGCATACATACATGCATATACACACCTACACACACATAGACATGCAAAGTCTCACACACATGCACACACACACATGAAAAATGACCCATGCACATAGATTTACACACATGTATGTGCTCACACACATGCACACACATGCTTGCATGTGCACAAATACATTCATAAAAGCATACAAGCACACACACAAATCAATACAACTAGCACACATATGCATACACACACATACATACATGCACACACATAAGCAAGAATACGTTAACAAACACACTTCCAAACTTACCCCAACAAGCATGTAGATGGTGCATATGCACACATACAAACTGCCACATGTGCACACACACAAAAACAAATGCTCACATGAGCACACACTCATGCGAAATGCACACACATATGCAAGTATGTACATGCACACACACACATTCAAATGCATGCATACACCCACCCTCCCACTCACATACACACATAGGTATGAACACACAAAAAAATGCTTACACACATTTACGCATCCATACAAACACAAAAACACATGCACACACACAAATCAACATACACATTATGTATGACATGCACACACATACAGACACATGAGCAACACCATACATAGACATGCACATGCACACACACACATGCACACACATACATGCATGTGAACACACAACACACGTATGCATACACATGCACACATGAATGCATGTACACACACACACATGCATACACATGCATATGCACACAAACCTGCTTGCTCACAAAAACATATATGCATCTGCATAATAGTATAGACATGCAACGCTGTAGACACACACATGCATACACATGCACATGTGCTCACATACACCCATGCATACACAAATAAACATACACACAAACTAACAAAGGCACACACACATTCATGCATATGCACATGTAGAAGCACTCACACACACACACACACATGCAAACACACATTCTCTTCTTTATATGTGCACTCATATACACACGTGCACACTCACACACAAACACACACACACACATGCACAAACAAACATACATACACAAGCACACACATAGACAAGTGCATGTAAAGACACATGCATGCATGAACACATACACATAAAAACAAGCCTATATATGTGCACATACACACTTATGCACACCTACACACATGCACACACACATGAACATGAACACATGTGTGTGCACACACACATAAAAATATGCACAAACACAAATAGACACACACACACTTGTATGGATGCACACACATATGCTTACACATAGACACACAAATGCACGCACACAGAGACTCACACGCATATGCAAATGGAGACATAGAGGCACATATGCACATGCACACCTACATGTACATGCTCACTCACATCCATGCACATGCATGCATACTCATGCATAGACTCACATAAAGACACACATATAGATGCACCTGAATCAATGCACACTTGCATGAGCATGGGAACACACATGCATGCACATATACAAATGTGCGCACACTTATACTCACAAACACAAAGACATCCATAGACACAAACAAAAGCATATATATGCACACTCACAAGCACACAAGTATAGACACACATCTATGCAAATGCACACACATGTACACAGACACATGCACACACACACTTACAAATGCACACAGAAGCATCCTTACACTCAACAATACACATAGGTGTACACCCATATACACACCTACACACACATGCACCAACAAATACACATACATGCGTAGACACACAAACACATATGCTTATGTACGAACAAGAACACAAAGATGCACACACAGGCTCAAACACATGTACAAACATGCATGTACACACACATGTATACACACACACATACAAAAAACACACATATACACCCAAACAAAAATGTAAACATATATACATACACACATATGCACTTATAGAAACACAAATGCACGTACACATACCCACACATGTGCACATGCACATGCATATGTGCATCTACATGCACGAATATAGAAATGTACAAACACACATATGTGTATACACAGCATAGATACACATGCTTGTGTATGCACACACATATGCACTCACACACACCAATGCATGCACGCATGCACATACCTATAAGTATATATGCACAAATATATTCACACACACATACACAAGTACACACACACATGCACAAACACACAAACATACATGTACATGTGCATATAAACATGCAGGCACACATGCACGAACACACACATGTACATGTATGCACCACACACATGCATGCACATACATGCAAAAAACTACCATACACATACACAAACATAAACATGCATGCATATATGCATGCACATGTATACATACATACACAAATGGAAGCAAAATGTGCACACATTCAAACACAAAGGTGCACCCAACCATTCCCCTAAATACACACATGTGTAAAGACACAGACACACACACTACTACATCCACACACATAAGAACACTTAAAACATGCACACACAAGCACATACACACATACAAACACACTTGCATGTAGACTCATGTAAGAAAGTAAAGACATACACACACCCCCACACATGTGCAAACTAATCTTAGCACTCACATGCATATGCACAAGAAAAATGTGTAAACATAAACACACAAACGTATACATACACTCACACATATACATTCACGAACACACATTGGCAAATAACCACACTCAAACACACACACATGCACACACTCAAACACGTGCATGCATACACACATGGACACACATAAGTACTCACACACAAAGAAGTGAACACACATGTGCATCCTCAAACATACAAATGTGCATGCATGTAGACAAACACATAAGCACACATGCACACACACAAATGCACACCCACACATATCAACAAGCACATACATGTACGCTACTACACTTGCATGTGTGTACATGTGCATGCCCGTATATGTGTGACTCTATGTGTGATTGTGTGTGAGTGTGTGTGTTTGTTCGTGTGTGTGGGTGTGTGTGGGTGTTATTGTGTGTGTGTGTGTGCGTGCATGCGTCAGCTTGTGTGAGTATGTCTTTATACATGTGCATGAGTATGTGCATGCAGACACAGGTGTGTGTATTGGTGCATATGTGTGTGTCCACATGTTCATGTATATGTATGTGGTTGTACATGTGTTTGTGCATGTGTGCACTCATTTCTTTGTGCATGCATTTTT
>CM043868.1:35340921-35493177 GCA_023846275.1 Vanilla planifolia | reverse complement strand
TTTGTGTTTGTTTCTATATGGATTTTTGTATATGTGTGTGCATGTGTATGCATGTACATGTATATGTGTATGTGTTTGCATATGCATGTATGAGTGCAAGTGCATGTGTGTGCATATGGGTATTGAGGTGTGAGTGTGCTGGGCTATATGTGTGTGTGTGAATATGTGCATCTATGCATGCATCCACGTGTGTGCATTTGTATGTTTTTGTACTAATCTGCTTGGGTGTTCATCTATGCCTTCGTGTGTGCATTCCTATGTGTGTGTTTGTGTGTATGTATATGTGAATGTATATATGTTCACATGCATGTGCACATGTATGTGTGTGTATTTGTATTTGTATGCATCTGGATAAGTGTGTGTGTGAGTTTGTGCGCATGTGCATGTCTGTGTGGGTGTGGTATTATATATAAGGGAGTGCAAATGTATGTGCATGTGTAGGCATGTGCAAATCTTTATGCATGTGCATATGCATATGTGTGCATACATGTTTTATTGTGTTTGTACACTTGTAATATTTTTTATGAGTGTGAGTGCATGAGTGTGCATGTGTATGTGTGAGTATGTTTATATATATACATGTATATGCATGCATGCATGTGTGTGCAAGTGCATGTTTGTGCATGTGTATGTTTGTATATGTGTGTACATGTGCATGTGTGCCTGCATACATGCATGCATACATGTGTGGGTGTTTGTGTGTATGTATGTATATGCATGCACATATATGTGTGTGTATGTCAATGTGTGTGTATGGTTTTGTGCAGATGAGTGTGCATGTGTGTGCTTGTATACATATGTGTGTGCTTGTACACACATGTGCGTGTGCTTATGCATGCATATGTGTATGTATGTATGTATGTATGTGTATGCATGCATGTGAGTGTGTATGTGTGTGCAAGTATGTGCAAGTATGTGCATGCTTTTTGTACATGTGTGTGTTCCTATGCATGTGCATGTTTGTTAGTATATGTGCACATGGGTGTGTGCTTAAGCAAATGTTTGTACATGTTTTTGCATATACTTGCGCTTACATGTGTGTGAGCATGCGTGTGCATCGATGCTTTTGTTTGAATGAGTGCATGTTTGTTTATGTGTGCATGTGTGTGCATGTGTATACATATGAGTATTTGCATGTGTGTATACCTATTTGTGCATGTCATCTAACTATGCAAATATGTGATTATGTGTGCCTACATCTTAGTGTATGTGTGTGTGTACATGTACATGTGCATTTGTACTTGCATGTAACTATGCATGTATGTGTGTTTGTTTGTGCTCAAGTGCACATGTGCATGTGCACATGTGTGTGTTAGTGAACACGTGGGCATTTAAATGTGTGTGGGGGCATTGTGGGTGTGTTTTTGTGCATGTATACATATATGCACGTGTGGGTTTGTGCATCTATGTGTATGAACATCCATGCATGTGCATGCATGTGTGTGTGTCCACATGTGCATACATGTGTGCCTATGTGTGCACTTGTGTATGTGTGTGTGCATGTGAGTGTACCTTTGTGTTTTTGCATGTGTCTATATTTTGCATGTGTATGAATGTGTGACCATGTGTGTATGCATGCTTTTGTATGAGAGTAATCGTGCTTTCATGTATAAGCATGCCATTATGTTTGTGTACTTATAAGCATGTATGCTTACATGTGTGTGTGTATGTCTATGTGTGCAAGCATGTGCATGTGCATGCATATGCTTATGAGTGTATATGTGTGTGTGTCATGCATGAGTATATGTGCATGTGGCTATGCATGTGTTTATATATGCATGTGCATGCTTGTGCCTGTTCACACATATGTGTATGTGTGAGCGTACTTGTTGTGTGTGTGTGTGTGTGTGTGCATGATCAAGTGTGTACTTATGTTTGTTGGTGCGAGTGTGTATGTGTGTGTGTGGTTGTGTACATGCTTATGTGCATGTCTATGTGTGTGTGTGTATGTCTGTGCCCATGTGCATGTGCATATTTGTGTGTACATATTAGTTTTTGGGGGTGTACATATACATGCATGCTAGTGTGCATGTTGATGCATGTGAGAATGTGTGTAAAGGTGTGTGTACATGTGTGCATGTTTCTATAAGCACGTGCATGCATGTGTGTATCTATGCATCTTTTTATACATGTGCATGTGTGCATTTGTGTATGTGTGTGTGTGTGTGCATGTGCACTTGTGGTTGTGCTTATATGTGTGTGTGCATGTGTGAATGTGCATTTGTTTGATTATACATGTGTGTGCATACATGTGTCTGCATATGCATGTTCTTATGTATGCTTGTATGTGTGCAACCTTGTGTGTGCTCATGTGTTTTTTTATGAGTTTGCGTGCATGTGCATGAGCATGTGCACACATGTGTCTTTGCTTGCATGCATGCATCTATGTACATGTCTGTGTGTGCATGTGCATGTGTTTGTTTGTATGTGTTTGTCCACATATGTGTGTGTTTATGCATGCACATCTACATGTGTGAGTTGGTGTGTATATGTGTGTGTGTGTCTATATGAATGTGTGCTTTTTGCATGTGGGTGCATATGCATGTGTCTACATGTGTGTGTGTGCATATCAACAATTATGTGTGTGTGCTTATGTGCATGTGTGGGTGCATGTGTGTATGTGCTTGTGCATGTGTGTGTTAGTGTTTATGTGCATGTGCATGTGCAAGTATGTGTGTGTGTGTGTGTGCATACAGATGTATGTGAATGTGAGTGTGTGCTTGTGTGCAAGCTTGTATGTGTGTGCTTGTGTATGTATGTGTACACATATTTAGATGATGTGCATGTGTGTGGGTTTAGGTGTGCGTCAACCTCTTCTTATGTGTATGCATGAGTGTGCATCAGTGCATATATGCATTTGTCCATGTGTGCATGTGTGTATGCATGTGAGTGTATGTGCATGCTTTTCTATGTGTGTGCCTTGGTGTGTGCGAGTGCTTGTGCCTCTATGTGTGCACGTGAGTGTGCCTTTGCATATGTAATTGAGTGTATTCATGTGCATATAAGTGTGTGCATTGATATGCACACATGTGTATGTGTATGTGTTTGCATAAGACCATGTGTGTGTGCACATGTGTGTGTGCTTGTGGGCATGTGTGCATACATGTGGTTGTGTATGCACATGCGTCTACATGTGCAAGCATGTGGATGAATATGCATGTATGCATGTGTGTGCATCATTGTGTGTGCATGTGCACATGTGCATCTTCATTAGTGTATGTGTGTGCATTTGTGCATGTGCATGAGTGCATGTGTATATGTGTGCATTTTTATGTGTTTTTTTATGTGTGTGCATGTGTGTGTGTGTGCATCCATGGGCAAGAGTGTGCATAGATGTTTGAGTATATATGCTTCTGCACTTGTGTATGTGCATTTGTGTTTGTATGTGTGTGTGTGTGTGTGCATGTGTGTGTTTGTGTGTGTGTGTGTCTTCATGTTTGTAGTTATTTGTGTTAGCATGTTTATTTGAGGGTTGTGGGTGTGCATGTGTGTGTGTTCTTTTACATGTGTGCATGAGTGTGTGTGTATGTGTGTGTGCACACATGCACATTTGTGTGGGTGAGGGAGCATGCATGAGTCTGTCATCTTATATGTGTGCATCTATACATGCTCGTGTGAGTTTGTGTGCTTGTGTGTGTATATGTTGTGTGCCTACTTGTCTGTATGTATATGTGTGTACGTGTTTGTGTGTACATGTGTCTGCATTGGTGCGTGTGTTTGCATGTGCATATGTGTGTGTATATGCATTTTCCTAAATGTTTGCATGCATCTGTGCGTGTGGGTGCACATGAGTGCATGTTTGTCCTCGAATGTTTGCATGACTGTGCATATGCACTTGTGTACATGTGTCTGAATTTTTGTATGTGAACTTTCTTCCATGTGCGCCTATATGTATGTGTGGGGTAGGAGGTTATGTTTGTGTGTGTGTATGCATGCACTCATGCATACATTTGTGTGTGTGTGTGCTTTTTTATGCAAATGTGGGTGCAAACTTTCGTGTGTGTATTAGTATGTGTTGGTGTGTTTGAGTCTATCTATGTTATCATATATGTGTTTGTGTGCACTTGCTTGTGTGTTTATGTATGGTTGTGTGTGTGTATCCATGTGTGTATGTGGGTTTGTGTCTTTTCTTTTTGAGTTTTGGTATGTGTGCGTGTTGTGTGGACATATGTGTGTGGATGTTTGAACATGTCTGTGTGCATGTGCATGTATATGTGTGTGCACATATGTGCATGCATTCCTGCATGTGTCTACATGTGTGTGTATATGTGCAAGCATGCTTGCATGTGTGCATGCTTGTTTATGAATCTCTATTCATCCACATGTGTGTACATATTTGTGTGTTCTAGACACATGTGTGTGCATGTGTGTGGATGTGTGTGTGTGTGTGTGTGTGAATTTTCAAGCATCTGTGTATGCGTGTGCTTATGTGCATGTGTGTGTACTTATGTGTGTGTTTGTTTGTGTTAGTGTGTGTGTGTGTATGTGTGTGCAAAGTTGTGTGCATGCATTTATGCATGTGTGTTTATTTGTATACATGTATTTGTGTGCCTATATGACTGTGTATGTATGTATTTATGTAGGTTTGTGTATTTATGCATGTGTGTTTGTGAGTGTCTATAGGTGTGTGGGTACACGCTTGTGTGTGCACGCCCATATATGTGTGTATGTGTGTGATTGTGTGTAACTGTATGCGTGTGTTCATGTTTGTGGGTGTATGGGTGTGTGGGTGTGCTAATGTATGTGTATCTGTGAATGTGTGTATGAGAGCATGTTGATACATGTTCATGTCTATGTACATGTCGGCACGTGTGTGTATTGGTGCGTATGTGTGTGTGCCCACATGTGCTGGTGTAAGTACATGTATGTGATTGTGCATATGTGTGTGCATGTGTGCACTCATGTCTCTCTGCATGTAGTTTTTCTTATGTGCATGTGCCTGTGATTACGATTGGAGTGCATTGGTTTACGTATGTGTGTGCATATGTGCATGAACTTATGTGGTCATGTTTGTCTACTAGCACACATGCAAGTGTATGTGTGCATGTGCATGTGTTTGCATACGTCTGTGCATTTTTTTTGTCTATGTGTGTTCGTGTTTGTGTGCATGTGAGTACTTGTGTGTGTGTTCGTGCATGTGCATGTGTGTGCTTGTGTGTGTATGTGTGTGCTTGTGTTTGTGAGTGTGTTTGTGTGTGTGTAAGAGTTTGTGTGCATGTGCTTGTGTGTTTGTGTGTGCATATGCACGTGTATAAAAATGTGTGTATGTGTGTGCTTGCATTTATTTGTGTATGTGCTTTTGCCCATATGTGTCCTTGTGTGCATGTGAATGTGTGTGTGCTTAAGTGCATATGTACTTATTTACATCTATGGGTGAAGCATATGTGCTTCTATGCATGTGCAGGTGCATGTTCATGCACTTGTGCATACGTGTGTGAGCATGTGTTTTTTTGTCTGTGCATGTGTATATGTGTGTATAATTGCAAGCTTGTGCGAATGTGTGTGTGTGCATGTGTTCATGCATGCTTGTGTGTATATTTTCTTGTGAGGGTGCACTTCTACCTACATGTGTGGTTGTGTGTATTTGTGTGTGCATGTGCATGCATGTGTGTGTGGATGCTTATGTTTGTAATTCTTTTTTATACGTCTATGTTTGCATGCATGTGTGTAGGTGTGTGTTTGTGCATGTGTGTGTGAGTATATTCATGTGTGCAATTGTGCGTATGTCTCTATGTGAGTGTACACTTGTGTCTACCTATGTTGAAGCTCATTTGTCTGTGTCTATGTGCATGTAAACCTATGTGTGTGCATGTGTATATGTGTATGGGAGTGTGTTCAAGCACTAGTTTATTTTACATTTTTGTGGGTGCATTTTTTGTGTATGTAACTTTGTGCATGTGTGTGTATGATTGTGTATACATGTGTTTGTGTATGTAAACAAATGTGTATATATGTGTTTGTGCTTGTCCGTGTATTCTTGTGTGTGTGCATGTCTATGTGCATGTCTGTATGTATGTGTGCATGTGCATGTGTATGTCTCTAGGTGCAAATGTGTTTATTTCTCTATTTTTGTGCAAGTGTGTTTGTGCAATTATGCGTGAGTGTTTATGTGGGTGCATGTGCATGTGTTTTTATGCATGCCTATGCATGGGTGCAAATGTGTGTATGAGTTTGCATGCATGTGTGTGTACTAGTGTGCATGTGTTGTAAGTTTGCATGGGTGGTGTGCATGTTTTTGTCTGCAAGTGTGTAGGAGTGGGCATGCATACATGCATGTGTGTGTATATTGTCATGTGTCACTACATGCATTTGTATGCATGTTCATGTGCACATGTGTGCATATGTCTATGTATGTGTCCACTTTTGTGTGTTTATTAGTGTGCATGGTTGTTTGTGCACACGTGTTATTGTCTTCATGTATGTCTATGCATGTTTGCATGTATGTGTGTGAGCATGGATGTAAAGGTGCGTACATTTGCGAGTGTTTGCAAGTGCATGTGTTTACTTGTATTTGTTTGTGTTTGTATGCATGTTTTTTGTTTGTTTGTTTGTGTGTGTGAATGTGAGTCTATATGTATGCAGTTGTGTGTACACCTGTGTGCATGTATGAGCATGTACATGTTTGTGTGTGTTTACATGTGTATCTATTTGTGCATATTTATTTCCATGAGTGCATGCATGTGTTCTTAAATGCAGGCATTCAATTACATGCTTGTGTGCATTTGTGCGTGTGGGTGTGCATGTTTAATGCATGTGTCTGTGTGTATGTGCATGTGTGTGCTTATGTGTCCATGTGTGTGTGTGTGAATATTTGTGTGTGCATGCATGGGTGTGTTGGTGTGCAAGTGTGCAATAAATGTGTAGTATGCATGTTTGTTGGGTGTGTGTGTGTATGAGTGCATGTGTGTGTATGAATTCTTGTGTGTGATGGTATGTTTACATAAGTGCTTGTCTGTGATTATACGTCTGTGCACATGTTTCTATGTGTGTACGTGTGGTGCTGTGTTTGTTAATTCATGTGTGCAAGTGTCGTTGTGCATGCGTATGTGCATGTGTGTACATGGGTGTATTCATGTTTATTTGCATGAATGTCATGTGTGTGTGCATGTGCATGTTTGTGAACACTAACATGTGTGCATATGGGTTTGTGAGAATGTGTTTGTTGGTGTGTGTGTGTTTGTGTGTGTATTTTTGCATCTTTATGTGTGTGTTCATGCACACATGTATCTATGTGCAAGCTTGCACTTGTGTATATGTTTCTACATTTGTGAATACATGAGTATATGTGAGTGTGGGTTGAGTAATTGTTTGTGAGTGTGAGTGCATGAGTGTGCATAAGTGCATGTGTGTGTGTACACATTAGCATGCATGTCTGCATGCACAGAGGCATGTTTGTGTGTGTGGGTGTATGTGTGCTTGCTTTTGTGAGAGTGTGTGCATGTGCATGTGTGCATATGTGCACATGTGTGCATGTGTGTGCACATGTGTACTTGTGTGTGTGCACATTTGTGTAAGCATGAGCGTTCATGTGCATGCATGCATGTGTGCACATCTGTCGATGTGCGTGTGTGTTTGTGTGTTAAAGTCTATGTGTATATGTGTGTGTGTGTGCATATTCATGTGTGTTTATACTAATGTGTATCTATGGGTATTTGTGGACGTTTGCATATGTATGCATGTGCATGTACATGTGTGTGTGTGTTCATGTGCATGTATGTATATGTGTACAGGTATGTGAGTTTTTGTGATTGTACTTGTGTTTATGTTTGTGTGCATGTTAATGGGTGGTTAAGCATGTATGTATTGTTGTGTATGCTTGTATGCATTTGATTGTGTGCATGTGTGTATACATGTTTGTATGTGTGAACACATGTATTTTTGTATGTGCATGAGTGTGACTGTGTATAAGCTTGTGTATGTTTGTGAGTGTCTGTTTGTTCAAGTGTGTATGTGTGTGTGCACACATATTTTTACATGGGCATGTGCATGTGTGTGCACGTGTGAGCATGGGTATTGTCATGTGTGAGTGCATTATGTAGGTGTATGTATACATGAGTGATTCAGTGTGTTCAAGGCTATGTGTGTGTATTTTTGTGTATGTTTGTACTTGTGTGCATGTCTGTGTGTACATGCACCTGTGTGCACATGCCCAATGTGTGAGTTTGTATATGTGTATGCGGGTGTGTTTGTGTGTGCATATGTATTTTCTTGTGCATATTTTAGAGAGCGCATGTGCATGCTTGTGCTTATGTATACATGTCTACACATGTATGCATGTGTGTGTTCAAGAGTGTGCTTGTGTTATGTGCATGTGTGCATAAGTGTACAAGTGAGTGTATGTGTTTGTTCATATGTGTGAATCTCTTTGTGTGTTCTTCTGATGCAATTGTTGTTGTTTGTGTGTGTGCATGTTTATGCATTGTTGCATGAGCATGTAAGTATACAGGTCTACATCATGTTTTTCTACGTGTGTTTGTTCGCATGTGTGTGTGCATGGGTGCTTGTTTGTATGCATGTGTGTGTGTATGCATATGTGTGTGGGTGTATGTGAATCCATATGTATGTGTATGTGTATGTGTATGTGTATGTGCATGTGTATGTGTATGTGTATGTGTATGTGTATGTGTATGTGTATATGTAGCTACATTAATGCACGCTTGTGTGCATCCATGTAGTTGTGTGTGTGGCGAGCACATTTGAGCTGGTCTATATGTGCATGTATTTGTGTGTTCATGCGCACACACATGTGTGCATATGTGTGTGTTCATATGTCTGTGTGCACATGTGTGTGTATGCATGTTTGTGTTTACGTGTGTGCATGTATGTATGTGTGGTTATTTGCAAGCCTGTATGTATGCATTTGTGCATCCTTGTGTGTGTCGACATGAGTGTGTGTATGTCTGTGTGTGTGTGCATGAGCATACATGTTTGTGTGTGTGCATGCCACTAGGTATGTTTTGTGTGTGAATGCATATGCATGCATGAGTGTGAGTGTGTGTGTATAGTTGTGTGTTTATGCCTATGTGTGTGCACATGATCACATGCCTACATCCATGCAACTCGTTGTATGACTATGTATATGTGTTAGTGTGTGAGTGTGTATGTGTTCATGTGCATGTACTTGCATGTGTCTAATTAATAGTACATGTGTGAGTGAATGGTTGTGTGTGCAAGTGTGCCCATGTGTGTGCTCTTATGCACATGTGTGCATGTGCATGTGTGTGTGTGCAAACATGTTTGTCTATGCGTGTGAAAACACATGCATGTGTGTGTTTGTGTATGTGTGCACATGTGTACATGTGTGAATTTGTATGTGTATCTATGTGTGCTTGTGTTAGTGCATGTGTGGCTATGGGTGTGTGCACAAATGCATGCGTATGAGTGCACTTGTGCATGTGTGTGTGTGTACATGTGTGTGTGCATGAATAAGTGCATGTATGTGTGCATTTATGTAAGCAAGTATGTGAGTGTGTGTGTTTACATGTGTATATGTGTGAGTGTGTGTGAATACATGCATATGTCTGTGTAGGTGTGTATGAGGTGCGAGTATGAAAGCAAGTGTGTGTCTGCGTGTGTGTGTGTGTGTTTGCATGTGCATGACAATGTGTGTGTGTGTGTGCCTATGTACATCTGTATGTGTGCAATTATCCATGTGTGTGCGTGTGTGTCTTTATACATATGTGGTTGTACTTATGAATGTGTGTCTACATGTATATACATATGGGTTTGCATTGGTGTTCAAGTATGTTCTTGTATGTGTGCCTATACATCCATGTGTTTGTGTTTGTGTTTGTGTGTGCTTATGTGTATGCATTTGTAAGTTTTAGTATTTTTGTTCACGTGCATATGGGTGTGTTTGTGCATGCCTACATCTATGTGTGTATTTGTGTGTGTGTGAGTATGTATTCTTGGGTTCGTGTGCCCTTGTTTGCGTGTGTTCTAATGCATGTGTGTGCATGTATGCATGTGCATGCAAGTGTGTGTTCATGTGCCCACTTGTTTGTATGTGATTGTATGTATGCATGTTTGTGTGAATGAGTGTGAACATGTGTACATGTGTTTCTTTAGGTGTGTGTTCATGATTGTACATGTTCTTGTATGTGTGTGCATGTGTTTGTGTGTACATGTTTGTGTGTGTGGTTTAGTGTATGTGCTGGTGTATGTGTGTGCACATGTTTGTGTGCATGATTATATTTATGTAGGGGTGTGTGTGTGTGTAAGCATGCTTATGTTCTTATGTTTGTCTATGTGTGTGCAAGCATTATTTTGTGTATGTTCATGTGTGCATGTGTGTGTGTGCTGGTGTCTGTGTTGTTGTACAAAAGCTTATGTCTACATGTGTGTCTACTTATGTGTGCATAAGGGCATGAGTCTATGTATGTAGGCATGTGCATCATGTGCACACACGAGTATGTGGATAGGTTTTTGTGTGTGAGAGTGCAATTGTGTATATGCATGCATGCACTTTTGGGTAAGTATGTGTATGTGCGTGTGTGTGCATGTTAGCATACGTATGTGTGCCTATGTATGTGTGTGTGTGCATGCATGCTTGAGTGGTATAGGTATTGATGTGTGTAAAAGTGTGCATAATCATATGTGTATGTGCGTTTGTGTGTGTGTATGCATGTGCATGCGTGCTTGTGTGTGTGTATCTATTTTTCTACATATGTTTACGTGCATGCTAATGTTCATGTTTACGAATGATCATGCGTTCTAATGTGCCTATGTGTAGTAGTGTGCATGTGCGTGTGATTGTACATGAGTGCTTATGTTCATGTACACAGGTGACCATGCACACCTGTGTGCATGTGTAGTAGTGTGGATGTGTGGGTGTGTGTGTCTACATCTATGTGTCTGTGTGTTTTTGTGTGTGTGTTTGTATGTGCATGTGTGCAAGTGCATGTACTTGTGCATGTATGTCTTTGTTTTTCTTTGTGTATGTGTGTAAGCATGTGTGATGATGTGTATGCATGTGGATGTGTTTGTGTGCATGAGCATGCATGTGCAAGTTGTGTATGGTTATTAGTGTATATGCCTAGGTCTATGTATGTGTGTGCATAGATTTGTGTGTGGGCTTTTATGTGTATGGAGGTGCATGCATGTGTCTATATGTTTATATGCATGTGTATGTACAGAAGTGCATAGGTGTATGCGTATGTGCATGTGTGTCTTTTCGTGATCGTGCATGTGTTCGTGTATGTGTGTGTGTACGTGTATGTGTAGATTTGTGTGTGTGCTTGTGTGTGCTTATGTGTGTATATGTGCAAATTCATGTGTACATGGGTGCATGTGCGTGTCTATATGTTTGTGTGCAAGCATGTGTATACATAGGCATAAGCATGTGTGAGAGTGCATGTGCACATCTATGTATGTATTTGTACATGTGTTTGTGCAAGAGTGTGTGTGCATGTATGTTTGCGCATGTGTGTTGTATGTGTGTCTATGTTTGTGTGTTTTTGTATTTTTGTGTGCACATGTGCTCATGTGTGCGTGGCTATGTGGGAGTGGGTATGTGTTTGTGGGTGTAGATATGTTTGAGTGCGTTCATTATTGTGTGTGTGCTTACATGTGCTTGTTCATATTTGTGTTTATGCTTCAATGTGTATATGTGTGCATTTGTGTTTGTTTTTAAGTGTGTGTGTGCATGTGTGTTAATGAGCATGTGCCTATGTGTATGTTTACAACTGTGTGTGTGTGTGTGTGTGCATATGTAGTCACATGTGTGTGCGCCTTTGCGTTTGCATGTGTGTGCATGTGCATATTTATGTGTGTGTGTGTGCATGTGCATGTGTTTGTGTGTATGTATGTGCATGTTACTGTGTGCAAATATATATGCTTACATGTGTGTGTTTAGGAAAGTGTATGCATGCATTTGTTTTCATGTTAGTGAGTGTGTGTATTTCTATAAGAAAATATGCATGTGTGTACATGCCTATATGTGTTTGTATGCTTATGTGTACATCTGCATAGGTATTCATGTGTGTGATCTTTTGTGGGTGAGTGTGTGTGTCCATGCATGCATTTGCATGTGTGTGCATATATCAATGCTTGTACATGTGTGCGTATGCATATGCACATGTTTTTGTGTGTGTATGTGCATGAGTGTGCCCGTGTGATGTAGGACTAGACGAAATTTGCTTAGTTAGAACATTCGTGACTGATGCACAACAAAGAGCAGGGCCGTCTCCCTAAGGGACACACACCTAGATACGATGAGGGTTGAATGCAAAAGGCACCAACCAATGAATCCCAACTAAACTTAGGATCGATAGCGGCTAAGAAGTCGCTAAATCGATTACGGCTACACACTTTCAAACACGCCGAAATGGGGAGTACTTAGATTGGTTAAGTACCAGTTGAACTTAAAATATAATTTGTAGTTAAAGTTGCACTTCGCAGAATGAAAATATATTAAAGACAAATTAATAATCTAGGAATGGAAATTACTCGTAAAAGGAAGACGAGGAAAAAAAAAGTTTCAACTTGAAGATGGTTGAGCAGTGAAGGAAGATGATAGACTGGAGTGGCATCTCACCACTTGGACCTCGCGTCCCTCCTCCCAGTATCAGAACTTTGACGAGTCGACACGCCAAAGACACTCAGAGCACTCACGAACTCAGAATGGAAGCAAAGAACACTCAAAAGCTTGCATTAACTATTCAATCTCTCTTACAACAGAAGAGGACTCCCCCTTATATAGGAATCCATAAGGGTACAAAAGACATTTTGACTCATAACATGGGAATACTAAAGGACACATGGGTAAACTAAAAGTCACCTAAAAATTACAAACAAACTCCTAAAAATCCGAGAAAAATAATGAAAATTAAGTTCATTCATCCTAATTTCGGATGGCTGGAGGCGCGGCGACGGCTGCGGCGGCGGCGGTGCGGGTCGGCTCGGGCTGGCGTGGGTCGGCGCTGGTCGCAGGTCGTGGGTCGGTGCGGGCTGGCGTGGGTCGGAGCGGGTTGCAGGTCACGGGTCATCCGTTGGGTAGCTTGGGTAGGCGCCTGGCTGGACTCATGCACAGCGGTTCGGGCAAACCCGGATCCGGTTCGGGCACGAGCGGTTTGAAACGGCGGCGGGTGGTTCACTGTGGCGGCGGAGGTTGCGGCGGAGGCGGCAGTCGGTGGCAGGAATAGTTATTTTGGCCTTGTTTTTTTTTTTTTTTTTTTTCAAGACCAGATCCTTGGACGTCGAAAATCCTTCTCGAACATGATGTCCTCATCATTTCCCTTGGGGTGGGAAAAACTCAACTTTGATGAGTAAGCTCTGGCCCTCTCATAGTCTTCAAGTGCTCCAGGGTTCAAACGATGAAGCTCCTCTCGAGATATCCAAGTGTCATCTTCATTTAACCTGTCTTTCCAATGTACAAGATATTTTTGATATTGTTTATTCCTAGTGTTAGTAATTTTATCTTCAATAACTTTTTCAATCTGCTCACTAGCTTTCTTAAAACAGGCCTGTGGACACTCGGGTAGAGGTTCACTCACAAGGGGAGTAGATTCAGGCTCAAACGGCTCACTAGGTATTTCAACTGGCTCCTTGTAAGCCACCAAGTCTGAGATATTGAAAGTGTTGCTAACTCCATAATCGTCTGGCAATTCTAAAGTGTACGCGTTCGGGCTAATTTTAGTTATGATTCTAAAAGGTCCGATGCCCTTTTCATGCAACTTTCTTAATGTTCCCGAAGGAAACCTCTCAGGCCTCACACGTATCATGACAAAATCTCCCACAGAAAACTCCTTGTTCTTTCTATGTGCATCAGCCAATTTTTTATATGTTTCATTGCTTAGATTAATTTTTTCTTTTATACTTTTATGAATATTTCTTATATGTTCGGCAAATTCTATGGCTGATTCTAATGAACGAGTATGTGTAGGTAAAGGAATTAAGTCTATAGGACTGTGGGGCTTATAACCGTTATAGGCCTCGAACAGGCTTATTCCAATTGTCCTATTGACTGAGCTATTATAAGCATATTCTATTCTTGGTAAAAGTAGGTCCCAATTTTTAACGTTATCACCAACTAAACTTCTTAATAAGTTTCCTAAACTTCGGTTGACAACTTCAGTTTGGCCATCAGTTTGTGGATGATAAGCTGTGGAGAATTTCAGTTTTGTTCCTAATGATTACCATAAAGTTCTCCAAAAATGTGATGTGAACCTAACATCTCTATCAGATACTATGGTCTTAGGTACTCCATGTATTTTGACAATTTCGTCAAAGAAAAGTCTAGAAATATGAGATGCATCTGAGGTCTTATAACATGGAACAAACCTAGCCATCTTAGTGAATCTATCGACGACTACAAAGATTGAATCAAATCGCCTTGTCGTCTTAGGTAATCCTAGCACGAAATCCATTGAAATGTCTTCCAAGGTCTCGATGGGACGGGTAAAGGCATATATAGTCCAGTATTTTGTTTTCAAAGTTTGGAAACTAAACAGTTCCTACAGCCTGCCACTATTCTAGCCACTTGTCGTTTTAATCAAGGCCAATAAAACTTATATTCTACGGCTGATATAGTCTTATCTCTTCCAAAGTGGCCAGCTAAACCTCCCGCATGTATTTCCCAAATAAGAAAGTCTTTTAATGAAGTTTTAGGAATGTATAATTTCTGATTATAAAATAGATAACCTTCTTTTATCATATAATCGTTTATTACCATAGATGGTTTCTCTAAAATTTTAGAATAAATATCTTTAAAGTCCTCACATGTCGAATATAAAGATGGTAAAACATCGAATCCAGTGATTGAAACAGATAAGGTAGTTAAAAGATTTATTTTTCTACTTAACGCATCAGCTACCTTATTTTCTAAACCAGGTTTATGCTTCAGCACAAATGTGTAACTTTGAATAAACTCAACCCACTTAGCATGCTGAGGTTTAAGTTTCCTTTGAGAATTTAAATATTTGAGGGCTTCGTGATCAGAATTTAAAACAAATTCTTTAGGTAAAATATAATGTCTCCAATGTCTTAAAGTCTGAACTATAGCATAAAATTCTTTATCGTATACTGAGTATTTTCGTTTTGCCTTATTTAATTTCTCACTAAAGTATGCAATAGGTCGCCCTTCTTGATTTAATACACCTCCAATTCCAACTCCCGAAGCATCACAAGAAACCTCGAATACTAGATTAAAATCTGGGAGTCTTAAAACTGGGGCTTGAGTCATACAGGTTTTAAGTTTATCAAAGGCGTCGTTAGCTTTATCAGTCCAATCAAATCTGCCCTTTCTAATACAATCCGTGATCGGGGCTGTGAGTGTGCTAAATCCTCTTATAAATCTCCTGTAAAATGTTGTTAATCCATGAAAACTTCTAACATCGTGAACACTTTTGGGTGTAGGCCAGTTTATTATTGCATTGATTTTTTCAGGATCGGCCGATACTCCAACATCAGAAATTATGAATCCTAAGAAATTGACACTTCGTCTCATAAAAGCACATTTTTTTAAATTCACATATAGCTTGTTCTCTCGAAGCACCAAACAAACTTTCTTAAGATGATCCAAATGGGTTTCTATATTTTTACTAAAAATCAATATATCATCAAAATATACCACTGCAAATTGTCCTAAGAAAGGCCTAAGAATCTGAGTCATAACTCTCATAAAAGTGCTAGGTGCTTTGGTAAGGCCAAAAGGCATCACTAGCCATTCGTAAAGTCCATCTTTAGTTTTGAATGCCGTTTTCCATTCATCCCCAGGGCGAATCCTAATATGGTGATATCCACTTTTTAAATCAATCTTTGAGAAAATTTTTGCCCCATTCATTTGATCTAAGAGGTCATCAAGTATAGGGATGGGAAACCTATATTTTATAGTAATTTTGTTAATATCCCTGCTATCGATACACATTCTCCATGTACCATCTTTTTTAGGGGTTAATAATGCTGGGGCGGCGCAAGGGCTTAGACTTTCTTGAATAAATCCCTTCTCCATTAAATCCTTAACTTGTTGACTTAACTCTTCGTGTTCAGTGGGACTCATTCTATAGTGAGGCAAGTTCGGTAAGCTAGTTCCAGGGACAAGATCAATACAATGTTGTATATCTCTAAGTGGGGGCAAACTGTTTGGTTCTTCTAAGAATATATCACTAAATTCATTTATGGTAGATTCGATCTCAGGTGGGATGACTATGTCAGGGATCTCAGTTTGTACTTTTTTAACTGCTAATGCCCATATTACTAATCCATCAGTGAATTCACGCATGGCTTCTCCTTTAGATATGATATGAATTTTGTTATTCTTAATTTGATTTGTCTTCTTGATAGGTTGAACTTTATCCTTGGGAGGGGATGGGTATAGTTTAATCTTTTGTCCATTATGCGTAAAGATGCATGTATTGGATTTCCCTGCTAATAAAGCATCGTGGTCATAAAGCCATGGTCTCCCTAATATGATGCTTCCTACTTGCATTGGGACTATGTCACAAACTATATCTTCTGAATATTGTCCAAATGCTAAAGGAACTACACATTGTACTTTAACTGGAATAGATGTCTCGTTAATCCATGAGACAGTGTAAGGGTGGGGATGTGGGGTCGTAATTAGGCCAAGTTTGGTCACTGAATCTGTAGAAATGGCATTAATACTACTCCCACTATCGATTACTACTTTGCAAACCTTTTCTCCTATTTTAATGAAAGTATGAAAGATTGCAGTTCTTCTCCAGTCTTCACTAATTTTTGGTTGAGTAAGGGTGCATCTGACTATGGCTAGAGTTTCTTCCCCTGGGTTGTCTTCTTCATCTTCTATTATCTCTGGTTCCATTCTATGTTGTTGTGTCGGTGTGACTCTAAGTCTAGGGGGTTGTAGTATTTCTTCTTCAGTAATTTCTGGTTCCACTTGATTTCGTTCTAATCGATTGAGTCTTGCATTTGTTTGAGTTGATAGATCCTGTATAGCTAATTGCATTTGTCGCATCTGTTCCATGAGTTGTTCAAATTGATTATCCATTGTATATTCCCTACCAGATCTAGTTCGCATAAACGTTTTCGTAAAATGTGTGTGTGTAGCTCACAAAGTAACCGAATAATCTGCTCTGATACCAAATGTGATGTAGGACTAGACGAAATTTGCTTAGTTAGAAAATTCGTGACTGATGCACAACAAAGAGCAGGGCCGTCTCCCTAAGGGACACACACCTAGATACGATGAGGGTTGAATGCAAAAGGCACCAACCAATGAATCCCAACTAAACTTAGGATCGATAGTGGCTAAGAAGTCGCTAAATCGATTACGGCTACACACTTTCAAACACGCATAAATGGGGAGTACTTAGATTGGTTAAGTACCAGTTGAACTTAAAATATAATTTGTAGTAAAAGTTGCACTTCGCAAAATGAAAATATATTGAAGAAAAATTAATAATCTAGGAATGGAAATTACTCGTAAAAGGAAGACGAGGAAAAACAAAGTTTCAACTTGAAGATGGTTGAGCGGTGAAGGAAGATGATAGACTGGAGTGGCGTCTCACCACTTGGACCTCGCGTCCCTCCTCCCAGTATCAGAGCTTTGACGAGTCGGCACGCCAAAGACACTCAGAGCACTCACGAACTCAGAATGGAAGCAAAGAACACTCAAAAGCTTGCATTAACTATTCAATCTCTTTTACAACAGAAGAGGACTCCCCCTTATATAGGAATCCATAAGGGTACAAAAGACATTTTGACTCATAACATGGGAATACTAAAGGACACATGGGTAAACTAAAAGTCACCTAAAAATTACAAACAAACTCCTAAAAATCCGAGAAAAATAATGAAAATTAAGTTCATTCATCCTAATTTCGGATGGCTGGAGGCGCGGCGACGGCGGCGGCGGTGCGGGTCAGCGCGGGCTGTCGTGGGTCGGCGCTGGTCGCAGGTCGCGGGTCGGTGTGGGCTGGCGTGGGTCAGCGCGGGCTGGCGTGGGTCGGCGCTGGTCGCAGGTCGCCGGTCGGTGCGGGCTGGCGTGGGTCGGAGCGGGTCGCAGGTCGCGGGTCATCCGTTGGGTAGCTTGGGTAGGCGCCTGGCTGGACTCATGCACAGCGGTTCGGGCAAACCCGGTTCCGGTTCGGGCACGAGCGGTTTGAAACGGCGGCAGGCGGTTCACTGTGGCGGCGGAGGTTGCGGCGGAGGCGGCAGTCGGTGGCAGGAATAGTGATTTTGGCCTTGTTTTTTTTTTTTTTTTTTTTTTTTCAAGACCAGGTCCTTGGACGTCGAAAATCCTTCTCGAACATGATGTCCTCATCACTGTGTGTGTGTTTTCATGTGTGTTTGTGTCTGTGTGGCTTTGTGTGTACTTTGTGCATGTGAATGTGTGTGCATGTGTATGCACGTTTGGGTGTAGCTTTTTTTTTTCATGTGTGCTTGAGTGTGTACAAGTGCATGTTTGTGTGAGTGCATGTATTTTTGTTTGTGTGAATGCGTGAGCATGGTTGCACAAATATGTATGTGTGAGTATATGTGCATTTGCATGCATGTGTTTGTGTGTGTGTGTTTGTGCATATTTATGCATTTGTGTGTGTTTGTTTGTGGATGTGTGTGTGCCTACATGCATGTGTGCATAAGTGCATGTTGTTGAGTGCATGTGCCTATGTGCTTTTTTGTGCATATGTATGAGTGTTTATGTCTATGTGAATTTGAATGTCTACAGGTGTGTATTGCATGTTTCCATGTTCGTGTGTGTTCATGCATGTTTCCAAGTTCGTGTATGTTCATGCATGTGACTATTTGTTCATGTATGCGTGTGTATACTTGTGCATATTTTTGTGTGTGTTTGTTTGTCTATGTGTGTAGATATTTTTGTGCATGTGTATGCATGTATGCATGTGTGCTTGTGTGCATGTGTGCTTCTATGTGTGTGTGGATGTTGGAGTGGGTGTGTGTGGGAGTGTGTGTTTTCTTGTGCATGTGTATGCATATAGATGTGTATGTGTATGTGTGTGTGTGAGTTAGTTTATGCATGTGTGCTTACGTGTGTGTGTGTGTATATGTGTGGGTGTGTGTGTGTGTTTATGGATAAGTGTTTTTGTGTTTGTCTGTTTGTGTGTTTGAGTGTGTACCAGTGTATGTGTATGGGTGCAAGTGTGTGCATGCACACACATGTGTGAGTTGGTGAGTGCATGGGTGCCTGTGCATTTGTGTGTGTAAGAGTGCATGAATTCTTGTGTGCATGCATATGTGTGTGCAGGTGCATGTGCTGTTTTTTTAAGGATTCTCATATGTGTCTATGCATGTCAACATATGAGTCTGTGTTTGTGCATATATTTTTATGTGCATGTGTATGTGTGTGCATTTGAGTGTGTATTTGTGTGCATGTGTGTGTGTGCTTGTAGGTGTGTGCACACGTGTAGGTGTGTGTGTACATGTGTGTGCATTTGCGTGTGCATGTGTGTGTTTGTGTGTATGCATATGCATGTATGTGCGTGCATGTTTGCACATATGTGTGTGTGTGCATATGTGCATGCATGCAAGTTGGATTCCATATGTGTATTCATGCATATGCATTTGTGTTCGAATCTATGAGTGCATGCATATGTGCATGCGTGCATGTATGCATTTGTGTGTGGGTGTGTCAGTGTGCATGTGCTTGTGCACATGTGTGTGTGTGCATTTGTGTGCATGTATTTGCATGTTGAAGAGCATACATGCATGTGTTCGTGCATGGGTGTCTGCATGTGAGCATGAGTGTTTAAGTGTGTATGCATGTGCATGCACATATGTGTTTGAGTGTAAATGTATGTATGCAGGTTTGAGTGTGTTTAAATGTCTATGCATATGTCAGTATGTGTGCATGGTTGTGCATGTGTACATGTGCATAAGCTTGCATTTTTGCAATTTTTTTGTGTGTCTAGACATGAGTGTTTGTGTGCATGCATGTCTGTGTGAATGTGTGCCTGTATGTGTGTGTGCGTGTTTGTGTGTATGCGTCTATGTGTGTGTTCATGCATGCGCGTGTGTACATGTGTTTGTGTGCATGGGTGTCTGTTTGTATGTGTGTGAGCTTATGTGATTATGAGTGTGTCTATAAATGCATGCGGACATAGGTGTGGATGTACCCATGTTCACCTATGTATGTACATGTATGTGCATATGTGTGTGTGTGTAGTGCATGTGTGTGTTCATGTGTATGTGTGTGTGTTTCTGTGTGCATTTATGAGTGTGTGTGCTTGTGCCTGTATGTGTGTGTGCACACCTATGCCTGTGTTCATATGTATGTTTGTGCATGTTTATGTATAGGCATGCTTGCATATGTATATGTTTGTGTATGTGGGCATGTGCGTGCGTGTGCATATGCGTGTGTGCATATGCATGTTCACGTGCACGTGTGTGCAAGTGTGTTTACATGAATGTGTGTACATCTGTGTTTCCTTGTATCTCTATGTGGTTATTAATGTGTGTGAAAGTGCGTGAACATGTGTGTGTGTGTTCAAGTCTGTGTGCTTTTGTATGTGTGTACACATGTGTGTATGTGCATATATGTGCATTTATATATGTGTGCATGTGCATGTGTGTTTATGCACATGCATATGCGTGTGTGTATCTATTTGCACACATCTGTATGTGTGTGTACACATGCACATGTGTGTGTGTTTGTGTGCTTCTATGTGCATGTATGCAACTACCAATGTTTGTTTGTTTGCGTGTGTGAAAAGGTATTCATGTTTGTTCATGTTATGGATGTTTGTGTGCATTTGTGTGGTAATGCAAGTGCATTTGCATGTGTATGTGTGTTTGTATGTACATGTCTACATGAGTGTGTATGGGTGTGTGTGAGGGTATGTGGGTGTGTGCATGTGTGTGCATTTTATGTGCATGTGTGAGTACATATGTGTGTGCATACGTGCACATGTATGTGCTTGTGCATCTATCTAAGTGTGTGCTTGTGCATGTCTACACATGTGTGTGTGTACATGTCATGTGCATGCATCTATTTATGTGTGTGTGCATATGATTTTTTTGTGCATTTGTGCTTTCATGTGCAACTGTGTTTATGTGTGTGTGTGAGCATGCATGCTTAAGTATTTGCATGTGTGTTCAATTATGCATGCATGTGTATTTGTTTACAAATGTGTTGTGTGTATGCATATAGTTGTTTGTGTGTGAATGTGTGTGCATGTGTGTGGATGTGTGCATACTTGTGCATGTGGGTTTCTAGGTGTACGTGTGCACATGTTTACATGTGTGTCTGTATGTTTGTGCTTGTGTGTGTGTTTATGTGTGTGCATGAGTGTATACATGCATGTGTGTGCTACCTATGGAGGTGTGTGCATGTGTATACATGTTTGTGGGTGTACGTGTGTGTGTGTCTATCTGCATGTGTTTGGGTTATTGTGTCTACGTGTATGTGTATGTCTGCATGTGTATATCTAAGTCTATGCATATGCATGAGTCTTTGCAAGTGTTCACACACACACGCACCTATGCCTATTAGTGGGTGTTCGAGTGTGCATGCTAGTGAGTGTGTATTCCTTTGCATGTGTGTTTGTGCATGTGCATGGTTGTGTTTGTGCATGCATGTGTATGCATGTTGGTCATGCAAGTGTGTTTGGATCTACATGCATTCATGTGTGGATGTGCATTCGTGCGTGTCTATCTATGTGGATGTTTGTCTACTTTTGTGCGTATTTGCATGCCTATGTATGTGTGTGTGTTTTTGCATGTGTGTGTGTGTGCAGTGAATGTGTTTGTTCACTTTCTTATGAGTGGTTATTTGTTTGTGAGGGTGTCTATGCATGCATGTGCATCTATGTTATTTTGTGTTTGCTTGTGTGTGCGTGGGTGCTTGTGTGTGTGTGTGTGTGCACATTCATGCATGAGTGTATTCTAATTTGTGGTTATGTGCCTTCACGTATGCATGCATGTGTTGCATGTGTTGTATGTGCAAATGTGGGTGTGTGTGTGTTTGTGTGTTGTGCATCAATGAATGTGCATTTGCGTCGATGCACATGTGTGGGCATGTGTTTGTCCATATGCATGTGTGTGTATATGTGAGTATGATTTTGTGTTTTTGCAAGCATATTTTTGTGTTTGTTAGTGTGTGCACACTTGTGCTCGTGGATACAAGAGCCTATGCTTGTTTGCATGTGTTGTGTATACATGTGTGTGGGTGTACATATGGGTGTACCTGTGTGTGTCCACATTTGTGTATTTGTAGGTGTTTGAGTGTGTGTTTTTGCTTCTATGTTGTTTTGCATTTGTGTGCCTATGCTTGTGCATATGCTTGTGCATATGCATACCTAATGATGTATGTGTGTATTCGTGCATGTGTGTATCTCTTTGCGGTCGTGTTCATGCATATGTGTACATGTATGTGTGCATTTGCTTGTGCATGTGCTTGTGCCTATGTGAGTGTGTGCTTGTGTGTGTAAGTTTGTGTGTGTGTGCATTTTTATGCATTTGTGTGTGTGTGTGTGCTTGTATGCATTTGTGTGTGTCTGTTTGCAAGCATGCAAGTGCATATGTTGGTGTGCATGCTTGTGCACATGTGAATGCATGTGTTTTTGCATGAGTGTGCTTGTGTGTGTGTTTGCATGCTTGCTTCAACATGTGAGTGTGTGTGTAAGTTTGCGTATGTGTGCATGCTTGTGTGTGTGAGTGCCTATGTGTGTGCAAGTATGTACATGTGCATGCATGTGTGTGTGTGTGTGTGCATGTGTGTATGTGCATAGGTGTGCATGCATGCATGTGCACATGTGTGCATGTTTGCAAATGTAAATGCATGTGTCTATGTGGATGTGCATGTACAAGTATTTGTGTGTGTGTACAAGTTTGTTATTGTGTGTGTTAGTGTTTATGCATTTGTGCATGTGCAAGCATGTGTGTGTGTGCATATATGTGTGTGTGTATATGGGTGTGTGTGCATGCATTTAGCAAGTGATTTGTGCATGTGTATATGTGTATGAGTATGTGCAAATGAGTGTGTATACATGTGTGTGTGTGTGTATCTGAGTGCATATGTGTGCATGCAAGTGTGTGTGTGTGTGTATGTGTCCATATGTGTGTGTTTCTTTATTTATGTGAATGTGTGCATATGTGTGTGTGAGTGTGTGTGTACATGCATGTTTATGCATGTGTATGCATGTGAGTGTGTGTTTATGCATGTATCTATGTGTGTGTATGTGCGTGTTTATTTTCTTATATTCCTTTGTGTCTATATGTGTGCATTTCTTTGTGTGTATGTGTATATGTGTGTGTGAGTGCATTTTTGTTCTCATGAGCATGTATGCATGCTTGTGTATGTGTCTGTGTGTGTGCGTGTGTGCATATGTGTTTGTGCATGTTTGTGTGCATATGTGTTTTCATGTGCATGTGAGTGTGTGTGCTAGAACATGTGTGTGTGGTATACATCTTGGTCTACATGTATGCATTAGTGCATGTGTGTGTGTAATGCGTGTGTTTCATACATGTGTATGTATGTATGTGTATTAGGTATTATTCAAATGAGAGCATGTGTGTGTGTGTCTATGCATGTGTGATATTGTGTGCTTGTATGTGTATATTGTGTATGTGGGAGCATGTTCTTGTTTGTGTGTATGCATATGTTTCTACACATGTGAATGTGTATATGTGTGTACATGCACATGTGTGATTGTGTGTACTTGTGTGTGAGTGAGTGTGCATGTGTGTCTGTACATGCATGTGTTTGTACATGTATGTGTGTGTGCATGGGTATTTATGCATGTGTGTATGTATGTGGTTGTGTGTTCGTACATGCCTGTATGCATGCATATGTGTGCCTTTGCATTCCTATGTGTGTATGTGTTGGGTGGGTGTGCTTGTTTGAGTGTGTGTGAGTGTGTATATGCTTGATTATTAATGTGTGTGTGTGTAATGGTGTGCATGTGTATGTGCTTGTGTTTGTGTATGTTTGTGTGTGTGTGTACTAGTGTGTGAATCTATATATATCTGTGTGCATATGTTTTTCTGTGTGTATGTACATATGGGTGTGCTAGTACAAGTGCATGCATCTATGCATGCACACACATGTGTATGTGTGTGTGCGAGTGTGTATGTGAGTGTGTGTGTGCTAGTGTGTGTGTGTGTGTGTGTTTTTGTGTATGTTTTTGTGCACGTGCATATGTTTGTTTGTGTGTATGAGTTTCTTTGCATGTGAGAGTGTGGTGTGTGTGCATTCATGTGTGCATGTGGCTCAATGTGTGTTCATATGCATGTGCCATTATGCAAGTGTTTGTGTGTGTGCATTCATGCATACATGTATGAATATGTCTATATGTGTGTGCACATGTGCGTTTTTGTGTGTGCGTATTCTTGCACATGCGCAGGCATGTGTGTGTGCCTATGGATGTGTATGTGTGTGTCTGTGGGTTTGTGTATGTGTGTACATGTGAAAGTATGTGTATGCATGGGTGTGTGTGTCCATAAATTTGTGTACTCAAAACCATGCCTATGTGTGTGGGTGTCTATGCATTTTTATGTGTTTGTGTGCACGTTTGTGTGTGCGATAGTTCATGTGTCTATGTGTGCATACTTATGTGTGTTTGTTTGTATGTATATGTCAATGTGTGCATACATCTTTCTATTTGTGCATGTGTATGTGTGTGTGTGTGCATCTACACATGCGTGTTTATGTGCCCTTGCATGAACATGGCTGTGTTGTTTGTTAGTTCATGTCTACGAGCATCTGTGGATGTGTTTTCATGCATGTGTGTATATGTTTATGTAGGTGCTTGTGTTTGTATATTTATACAAGCATCTATGTGTGTGCACATGTGTGTATGTGTGCACATGCTTGCACAATTGTATGTGTTCTTGTATGTGTGTGTAGTTATGTACACATCCTTGTGTGCATTGTTTTGAGTATGCACCACGTGTGCATGTGTATGAATGTGGTCATGTGTGGATCATATGCACATGTGTGTGTGTGTTTTTTGTGGGCATGTGTGTATCTACTTTCATATGTACATGTGAGTTTGTGAATGTGCTTTTGCTTGCATGTTCATAAGCATGTGTGTGCATGTTCATGTGCATGCATGGGTGCATTTGTATGTGTGCATGGGTACATACAAGTGTTTGTGTGCATGTGAGTGTGCATGTGCATGGGTGTGTATAAGTGCACTTGTGTGTACATGTGTGTGTGTGTGGGCATGTGTTTGTGCATGTAGGTTTGTGTTTGCATGCTTTTGTGTGAATGTGGATAAATAAGTGTGCATGTTCATGTGAGTTTGCATGTATACATGCATGTGTCACGTGTGTTTATGTGTGCTTGTACATGTGCAAGTGTGTGTGTGTGGATGCATATTGTTGTGTATACATATGTGCATGCATGCATGTTTATGTGTGTCTAAGTATTTGGGTATGTGTTTATGCATGTGTGTGTACATCCATGTGCATGTGTACAAGTATGTGTGTGTTGCCTATGTATGGGTTTGTCTATGTGTGTGGGAGCATGTGTGTGTGGGTGTGTGGATATGTGTGGGTGAAGATCTATGTGAATGGTTGTGCATGTGCTTGTGTATATGTATGCATCTACTTACGTGTGCATATGTCCATGAGTGTATATGTGTGTTTGTGTGGGTGTGTGTATTATGCTGTCTACTTGTGGGTGTGCTTGCATGTGTGTGTGTGTGTGTGCATGCATGCACATGTATGTCAGTGCATGCATGTCTATGTTCATGTGTGTGGGCATGTGCCAGCGTGTGCTTGTGTTTGCACTTGTGTGTGTGTGTATAGAGCCACATCCATGTGTGTGTTTTTGTATACATGCATGTGTGTGTCTAGGTGTTTGTGCATATATATGTGTGCTAACCAATTTCTTTATGCATGTGTGTGCATGTGTGTTTTGGTTGTTTTGCACATAAGTGTGTACATGTGTGTGTTTGCATGTATGTGCAAGTTTATATATGTGTGTGTTTGTGCATGTGTATGGAATTACATATATGTGCATGTGCATGCATATGTGTGTGTGTATGAATGCACTTGTGTATACATGTGTTTGTGTGTGTGTCTGTGTGTGTGGGCATGTGTGTGCATGTGGGTGGATGAATGAGTGTGCATGTGAGTTTGCATGTATACATGCATGTGTGTGTGTGCATTTCTATTGCACGTCTGTTTGTGTGTGCTTATACATGTGCATGTGTGTGGATGCATATTATTGTGTGTACATATGTGCATGCATGCATGTTTATGTGTCTAAGCATTTGGGCATGTATGTATGCATGTGTGTGTTTGTGCATGTACATGCATGCATATGCATTTGTGTGTGTGCATCCATGTGCATGTGTACAAGTATTTGTGTGTGTGTGCCTATGTATAGATTTGTCTATGTGTGTGTGGTTATGTGTGGGTGAAGATCTATGTGAATAGTTGTGCATGTGCTTGTATGTATGTGTATGCATAAGCTTTTATGTACATATGTCCATGAGTGTATATGTGTGTTTGTGGAAGTGTTCACACTAACATGTGTTTGTGTGGGTGTGTGTTAGGGTGTGTATTTGTGGGTGTGCATGCATGTGTGTGAGTTTGAGGGTTTATGCATGCATGCATATGTGTGTGTCTGTGTGTGTATGTATGCACATGTGTGTAGTTGCATGCATGTCTATGCTCATATGTGTGGGCTAGTGCAAGTTTGTACTTGTGTGTGTGTGTATATACAGCCACATCCATGTGTTTGTTTTTGTATACATGCATGTGTGTGTCTTGGTGTGTGTGCATAAGTGTGTGTGTGTGTTAATGCATTTCTTTATGAATGTGTGTGCACAAATGTGTGTGTGTGCATGTGTTTATGTTCTTTTGCACATGAGTGTGTGTACATGTGTGTGTTTACATGCATGTGCAAGTTTATGTATGTATGTGTTTGTGCATGAGTGTGGAATTACATATATGTGCATGTGCATGCATATGTATGTGTACATTTGTTTGTGTATGAGTGCATGTGTAGCCATGTGTGTGCAAGTACATTTTGGTAAGTGTGTGTGTATGTGATGGTCTTTCGGTGTGTGTGTGTGTCCATGCACTTGTGTGTGTACATGCCTACATGTGTAGGTGTGCATGGATGGAACCTAGGGACATTTTTGTGGGTATTCATGAGTGTGTGCATTTGTTCATGTGCATTTGTGCATGTGTTAGACAGTGGATGTGTGTATGCATATGCACATGGGTGTCTATATGTACCTATGCGTATGCATATCTGCATGTGTGTACATGTGTGCATGTCAACGTGTGTGCATTTATGCAAATGTGAGTGTGTCTGTGTGTGTGCATGTGCATGTGTTTGCTTGTGTATGTGTCTACAAAAGTATATATGTATGTTCTTTCATGTGTTTGTGTGCACATAAGTGCATGTGTGTACATATGCTTGTGTGCCTATGTGCATGTGGGAATACTTGTGTGTGTTTATGTGTGTGTGCATGCATTTGTGTGTATGTATGCATGTGGGTGTGTATGTCTGTATTTGCACATGTGTGCATTTACATGTGTGCATTTACATGTGTGCATACATCTATATGTGTGTACATAGCTATGTCGATTTGCATGTGTGCTTGTGCATGTGTGTATGCATGTGCACCATTATGTGCATGTTGCCTATCTACGATGCAAGTATGTGTGCATGTGTGTATATGTGTGTACCTTATGTGCAAGACTTTATGTAAATGTGTTTGTGAGTTTATGTGTCTATATGTGTGATTTATGGGGTTGTGTGTGCATGGCCAAGTGCATGTATGTTTATACATGCATCTATGTGCATGTGTATGCCTATGTGTGCCAGTGTTTGTATGCATGTGTATGTATGACTATGTCTTCACATGTACATGCTTTTGTGTGCATGTGTACATACATCTTTGCATGTGAATATGACTGAATGCATGTGTGCATGTTTTCTTGAGCATATGCATGTATATGCCTGTGCGCTTATGCATGTGCCTACATGGATTAACATATGTGTGTGAGCATGCATGTCTTTGAAAGTGTGTGTGGGTGTTAGCATGTGTGCATGCATGTGGGTGTGCGTGTGCATTCATGATTCTGTTTGCGTGCATTTATGAGCATCTGTGTGTATTTGTGTGCATGGGCATGAGTGTGTGTGGGTGTGGATGTATGTAACTAAGAATGTGAATGTGTGTTTGTGCATAAGGGTGTGTGTGCATTTTTGTGTGGGCATGTATTTGTGTGTGTATACATTTGAGCATGTGCATGTGTGCATTTCTATGTGCATGCGTGCATATTTGCATGTATGTTTGTGAGTGTATGTGCTTACTTGCATTCTTGTCTGTGTATTTGTGCATCCAAGAATATCTGTGTGCTTCTATATGCTTGCTTACATGTGCTTGTGTTCATGTGTGTTTGTGTGCTTGTGCATGTATTTTTATGTAGTTGTGTGTATTGTGCAACCATGTATGTGTATGTGCGTGTATGTATGTGTACGTATGTGCCTATGTACATGCTCTTACGTGCATCTATGTTCCTGTATGTGTGTGTGCAATTGTGTGCATGTGTGTATATGTGTTTGCATGTGTGTGTGTTGCTCTTGTGTGTGTAGGTATGCTTATGTGTGTGCTCACGTGTTCATGTGTGTGCATGTGCATGTGCACATGTGTGTTTTTATGGGTCCATGTGTGTGTAGGTCTATGGTTACGTACATTTGTGTGGGTGTCAGTGTGTGGTTGTGTGCATGTGTGTTTATGTGTGTGTTTATGTATATGTGTGTGTGTGCATATGTGTGAGGGGGTGAATGTGTGGGCAAGGGTGTGAATGCATGTGTGTTTGTGTCTGTGTGTGTGCATGCATCCATATGTGTGTGTGTGGGTGCATGCATGTATAGTGTGTGCACACATGTGTGTGCATTTGAGCATGTATGTGTTTGTGTCCCGTGTGTATGTGTGTATGTATGTGTCAATTATCCTTTTATTCATGGATCCATTTGTCCATATGTGAGTGAGTCTATGCACATGCATGCACAAGTTTTTTTCTTGTGATTGTGAGTGTGGTGGCATGTGGGTGTGTATGTGTGAGAGAGAGTGTGTGCATGGGCATGTTTACATGTGTTCATGTGCATGTTTCAGTGTGTGTGTGTGTGTGACATCTATGCATGTTTACATGCATGTGTGTGTGTTTTTTTACATGTGTGTGTGTCTACATGTTTATATATTCATGTGCTTATCTGTACATGTGGTTGTATGTGTGTTTGTGTGTATGCATGCATGCTTGTGTGCATGTACACATGTGCGTGTGCTTGTGTGTTTATGTGTGTGGGTGTTATTGTGCACGTGGTGTTCTGTTTCTGTGTGTTTTTATGTGCACGTGTGTGTATGTGTGTGCATAGGCATGAGTATGTGTGGGTGTTCGTGTGCTTACTTGTGCATGTGTGCTTGTGTATGAAGGTGTGAATGCATGCATGTTTGTATAAGTGTGTGTGTGCATGCATGCATGTTTGTAGGTATGTGTGTGGGTGTGTATGTGCTTACTTGCATGCATGAGTGTCTACATGCTTGTGTGAACATGCATGCATGCTCTTGTGTTCATGTGTGTGTGTTTGCACATGTATGTTTATGAAATTATGTGTTGTGCATCCATGTGTGCATATGTGTACATATGTGTATAAGTATGTATGTGTCCCTAGATGGGTGCATGTGCCTGCATGTGTGTGCACTATTGTGTGCATGATTATATGTGTATTTGTATGTGTGTGTGTTCTTGGGTGTACGGTAAGTGTGTTATGTTAATGTGTATGCATGTGCATGTGTGTGTTTGTTGGTGCTTGTGTGTATAGGTGTGTAGTTCATTGTATGTGTGTAGGTGTGTGTGTAGCTATGTGCATGCACATGTTTAGTTTTGTGAACGAACATATGTTTTTGTATGCATGAGCATCTGTTTGTCT
This sequence comes from Vanilla planifolia, assembly GCA_023846275.1. Lineage (NCBI taxonomy): Eukaryota > Viridiplantae > Streptophyta > Magnoliopsida > Asparagales > Orchidaceae > Vanilla > Vanilla planifolia. Next base: position 35,463,347 of record CM043868.1, on the reverse strand, counting down.
ATGTGTGGCTGTGTTCTTATGTGTGTATGAGTGTGTGTGTGTGCATGTGCATGCATGTACTTTAGTATGTGTACATGTTTGTCTACTTGTGCTTGTATGTGTATACATGTATGCAAAAGTGTGTGTTTGTTTACGTGAGTGTGCTTATGCTTGCATGTGCATGCTTGTCCATGTGTGTGAGTGCTTGGGCATGTGTACATGCATGTCTGTACGAGAGTGTGTGCTTGTTTTTGTGAGTGCATTACATGCATGTGCATCTATGTTTGTTTATGCATGAGTGTTTTTATGGTGCACATGTGTGCATCTTTGTACATGCATGCATATGTGCATATGTGCACACATGTATGCATGTGTATGGATATGCATGTATATGTGTGCATGTGCTTGGACGTATGGGTGCATGCATGCATATGTGTGTAGGTCTATGTGTGTGTGTTTTTTTGTTTATGGATGTGCATGTATGCATAGGTACACATGTTCATGTGTTTTTCTACATAAAGGTGTTCATGTGTGTGTGTTTGTATGTATCTGTTTACAGGGGTGCATGTGTGTGCTTATTTATAAGTTCTTTCATCTGTGCATGAGGAAGCATGCATATAAGTGTTTGCGTCTATGTGGAAGCATATATATTAGAAAACGTGTTTTATGTGCATTTTTGTGTGTGCATGTGTGTGAGTGTGTGGGTGTGTGCATGCATGTGTGTAGGTGGGTGAGTGTGTTTATGCACATGTGTATGTGTGTGCATGTTTGTCTTCATGTGTGTATATATGTGCATGTGTACATGTGTCATTTTGTGTTTGCATATGTGTGTGTGCATGTGAGTGTGTAAATGTTTGCATGGTCATGTCTGTATGTGTGTCTATATGTGCATCTATGCATGCTTTCATGTGTGTATATGAGGATGTGTGTGAGTGTGTGTGTGTGTGTGCATGCATGTTTTTCGATGTGTACGTGTATGTTCATGCATGCATGTACTTGTGCATGTTTCTATGCATGCTTTTAATGGTGTGTGTGATTACATGTGTATGCATGTGCATGGGTGTGTTTATATGCTTATGTGTGCATCTATGTGCATGTGTGTGTATTTTAGTGTATGTTTATATGGGTGTCTATGGGTGTGTGTGCATGTGTGTGTGTGTGTGTTCTTGTTTGTGTGTATCAGTGCAAGCATGCATGCTTGTCCACGTGCATTCATGTGCATGTGTGCATGCATCCATGTGTGTGTGTGTGTGTGTGTTTGTAGGCATGTGTTTGCATATGTGTGTGTATATATGTATGTATTTGTGTGTGTGTATGTGCACATAAGTATGAGTGCATGTGTGTGTGTATGCTTATATGTACATGCATTGACACGTATATACTATGTGTGAGGGTGTGTATGTGAGCATGGGTGGGAGTGTTTGTGTGTGTCTACATGTGTGTGCACATGTACATTTTGTATACTTTCTTTTATTTGTATGCATGAGTGTGCACATTTTCTCTTGGCAAGTATGTATGCATGTGTAAGTGTGTTTCTATGTGTATGTGTCTGTTAGTGCAAGTGTGTATGTGTGTGTCTGTCCTAGCATATATATATATATATGTGTGTGTGTATTTATCCATCTATATAAATAGCTATACACATGTATATGTAAATGTCTGTGTGTGTGCATGTGTCATGTATGTGCATCTATATGTGTGTGTTTGTGTGTCTATGTGTGTGCATGTGTTCATGGGTTTTTTGTGTGAAGATGCATGTGTGCATCTCTATGTTTGTGCATGTGCGCATACAGTTGTGTTTTAAGGGGTTTGTGTGTGTGCGATCGTGCAGGTGTATGTGCATGTATATAGGCATTTGTGTATGAATGCACATGTGCACATGTGTGTTTGGGCTAGTGCGATTGTGAGTGTTCGTGTGTGTGTGTGTGCTTGTGAGTATGTGTGTGCAAGTGCACTAGTGAGTGTCTCTAACACACATGCATGTATATATGGGTGCATGTGTGCATGTGTGTGTGTGAGCATGCATTTGTGTGCATGTGTCATACATGTGTGCATATGTGTGATTGTATGCACATGTGTTGTTGTTTGTGTGTGCATATGCATGTGTTCATGCATGTGTGTACATGTTTTTGTGCATGATCATGCATGCGCTTGTGTGTCTACGCATGTATGTGTCTAACTATGTTTGTATGTGTGCCTGTGGTTTTGTGTGTGTGTATGTCTACATGCATGAGTGTGTACATGGGGGTTCAATGCATGCTTTTGTGCATGTATGTACATGTGTGAGCTTGTGTGCATGTGCAAGTGTGTATATGTGTGTGTGCATGTGCATGAGTGTGTGTGTGGTGTGTCTATGCACTTGTGTATACCTAAGAGTGTTCATATTTTTGTGTATGTTTGTGTGTGCATGCTGATGTGTATGTGTGAGTATCTATGTGGGTTTTTATGTTTGTAGAAGTGTGCGTGCATGTTTGCATTTGTATATATTTGTGTGTGTGACTGTGTGTGAGCATGTTTGCATGTGCATGTGCATGTATGTGTGTGTTCCTGTATTCTTAGGAGTACATAAATTCACACATGCATGTGTGTGTGTGTGCATGCATGTGTCAAAATGTATGCACACATGTATGGCTATGCGCATGCATGTGAGCTTCTGGGCATGTGTGTGTATATGTGTGCATGCATGGGTGTGTGTGCATGCATGTCTATGTGTGTGACAGTATGTGTGGGTCTGAGCATGTGTGTGTGAGTATATGTGCATGTATGTACATTTATGTGTGCATGTGAGTACATTTGTGTGTGCATGTGTGGCATTTGTGTGAGTGCATACATGGGTTTTTTTTGTGTATTTATGTGTGCATTATTGTGTTCAGATGCATGTATGTATGTGCATGTTTGTGTTTGTTTATGTAGATATGTATGTTTGTTTATGCATGCATGTGCTTGTGTAATTATGTGTGTGCATGTGTATGTGTGTGCATATGTGTGCACTTGTGCATATATTGGTTATTGTGTGCGTGTGTGTGCACACGTGCTATGTGTCCTTATACATCTAACTATGTGTATATACTTGGTTGTTTGCATGTGTGAGTGTGGTTATATGTGTGTGTATGCATGTGTGTGTGCATGCATGTGCATACATGTGTCTAAGTGTGTTTGTGCATGTTTATGCACTTATGTGTGTGCCTTTATGTATTTTTGTAAGTGCACTTATGCATGTTTGTGTGTGCGTGCACGAAGTGTGTGCATGTGTGTGTGTACATATTTATGTGTGGGAGTGGGCAAGTGCGAAAGTGCATGTGTGTGTGTGTGTGTGTTTGTGTGCATTTGTGTGCATGTTTTTGTGTAAGTGTGTGTGTGTTTGCATTCATGTGCGCACATGTGTTTGCATGTGTATGTATACATGTGTGCATATGTATGATTGTGTTTGTGTAAGTGTGTGCAAATGTCCTTGTGTATGTGTGGGTGCATGTGTGTGTGCTTATGTTTGTGTTAGTATTTGTATGTGTATATTTGTGCATATGTTAGTAGGTGTGCATGTGTGTATGTGCATATGCTAGCTCACGTTTCTGTCAGCTCTACATACGTGTGTGTGTGTTGTATGTATGTGTGCATGTGTGTGCATGTGCCGATACGTCTGTGTATGTGCATGTGTATTTATGCTTGTATGTGTTAGTATATGTGCATGTGTGTGCATGTGCATGTGCTAGTATGTTCAAATGTGTGTAAGTGTGCATGCATGTTTATACTTATGGGTGCACGAGTGTGGTTGTGTGGATGGATGTGTATGTGTGGTTATGCATGTGCATGTGTGTATATTTATCTACAGTTGTGTGTCTACATGCAGGTGCATGTGTGTAAGCATGTATGTGTGTGTGTGTGTATGTGCACATGTGTGTATAAGAGCCTATGTGTGTATGTGCATGTGACCAAGTGTGTTTGTGCATGAATGTGTGTCAGGTTGTATTTTTTGCAGTGTGTGTGTACATGCATGCATGTGTGCTTGTCTACATGTGTATACATAAACACATATGCTTATCTAAAAGTGCACATAGGTGTGTGTGGATGTGCACATTTATAAATGTGAGAGTATGCATGTGTGTGTATGTACATGCATTTTTGTGCACATGTGTGTGTGCGTATGTGTGTTCAAGAGTGTGTGCATATGTGCTTTCATGTGTATGTGGCTGCTTGTATGTGTGTTTGTGTATCGGTGTGTGTTTTTTGTGTGTGTTCTTATTTGTGTATTTTAGTATGCATGTTTGAGTTTGTTTAGGTGGATGTGTTTGTATGTGTGGATATCTACATGTATTTGTGTGTGTGGGTCTCTATGCACTTGTGCATGCTTTTGCTTTTTTTGTGCACGTGTGAGTACTAGTCTACACGTGTGTGTGTGTGTATATGTGCATGTGTGTATGCATATGTTTTAGTGCATGAGTGTGCATTTGTAATTATGTATGCATGTTTGTGTACATGCGTGTGCATGTGTGTGTGCGTGTGCGAGTACATTCGTGTGTTTGCATGTGTATTTGCATATTTGTATCCCTGTTTGTTTATGTACGTGTGTAAGCTTAGGAATGTGCATCTCTATGTGTGCAAGTGTATATGTGTGGGGGTGCATTTGTCTACATGGCTGCACATGTTCATGTGAGTGGATGTGTTTGAGCATGTTTGTGTATGTACATGTGTGAGTATTTGCGTTTGTGTGAATTTGTTTACATGTGTGTGTCTATGTGTGTGCTTATGTGTATGCATGTGGATGTGTGCATGCTTGCATGTGGGAATATATGCCTGTGTATGTGTGTGAGCATGTATGTGCATTCATGTGTCTGTGTGTGTGCATATCTACTTGTGTGTGTGTGTGTGCTTTCATATATGTGTATGTATGTGTATATGTATTTTTTGTTTTCATGTGTATGTGCATTTGTATGAATAAGAATTTGTATGTGCATGCATTTTCTTGTGTGCATGTGTGTACCTTTCTGTGCATTGTGAGTATGAGTATGTGTGTGTGTGTGTAAGAATGTGCATCGATGTGTCCATGTGTGTGTTCATATGAATGTGATTATGTGCATGAGTGTGTGTGCATGTGGGTATGAGTGTGAGACGGTGTATGTATATTTATATGTTTATGTGTTATTGTGTATGTATGGATTTGTGCATGTGTGCAAGCATTCATGCATGCATGCATTTTCATGCATACGAATGAATGTGTGTGGGTGGGTATGACTGTGTGCTTGTATGAATGCATGCATGTTCACACACACATACACATGTATGTGTGTGTGTGGGCATGTGTGTGTTTCTTGTGTATGTATGTTGAATGTGCTTGTGTGTATGTGTGATTGTATATTAGAGTCTGGGCATAGGTGTGAGCTTGTCATCCATGTATGGCATGTATCTATATGAGGGTGCATGCATGCATGCGTGTGTGTTCTTATGTGTTTAGGTTGTGCACATGTGCACTGTGCTTAATGCATGCATGCGTGTATTAGTGCATGCATGTGTGCATGTGTTCATGCATGTGTGGGTGTGGGTTTGGGTGTTTGTGTGGGTTTGTGTGTATGTGTGTCTGTATTTGTGTGCATATGTGAGTGTCCTTGGATGTGTGCATGTGTGTTTCTATGTGTCTCCCTATGCATCTATGTTTGTAAGTATGAATGTGTGAGATTGTGCATGTGTTTGTGTGTGCACACACTTGTGTAAGCATACTTTTGCATGTTGCACACTCATAAGTGTAAGTTCCTACATGTGTGTGTGTATAGGCTTATGTGAGTTTTTGTGCTTATGTGTGTATGTGTGTGTGCATGCGTCTGTGTGCACATGTGCATGCATGTACTTGTGCATGTGTGTGTGTTTGCATGTGTTTATACATATTCCAATGTGTGTGTGCATGTATGTGTATAGGTGTGTATGTGTGACTATAATTATGCATGTGTATCTGCATAAATGTGTGTGAATTTGTGTGTGTACGCAAGCTTGCCTGTGTGCCTATAGTTTGTGTAAGGGAATTGTGTTGGTGTGTGTGTGTGTGCATGCGCACATGCATACATTTGTGTGTCTGTGCATTTGTTTGTGTATGTGGGTGCAAATTTGCAAGTGTTCGTTAGTATGTATGAGTGTGCTTGGGTTTATGTGTATTCACATATGCATGATTGTTTATGTATGTTTATGTGTTTGCATATGGCTGTGTGTGTATGAATCCACATGTGTGTATGTGGGTTTGTGTGATTATGTGTGTCTGTGTACATATGTGTGCGTGTGTGAACATATGTGTGTGCATGTGTTTAGATGTGTGTGTGTGTGTGCTTGTACATGCATGTGTATGTGTATGTACATACTTGTGTGTATGAGTGTATGTGTGCATTTGTATGTGTGTGCTTGTTCATGCATGTGTGGGTGTGTATGTGTGCATCAACTTGTAAGTGTTCATGTACATGTGTTTGTGAGTGATTTTGTGTGTGCATATGCATGTTAATGTGTGTGTTCGTATATGTGTGAGCGGATGCATGTACATATGCCTATGTGACTGTCTGTATGTGTTTGTGTATGTGCATTTGTTTATATGTGTATGCATGATTATATGTGTGTGTGTGTGTGCATGCCCACATTTGTTAATGTAGGTATGTGTGTGTGTGTGTGTGTGCTTGCATGAATATCAATGCACACATGTGCGTGTAAGCATGCGAGTGCATGTGTGTGTATGTACATTGGTGTGCATATGTATTTGTATACATGTAAATATGTGTATGAGTTTGTGTGTGTGTGTGTGTTTTTGTGTCTATATGTTTGCATGCATAGTTATGTATGAGTATGTGAATGTTATCTATGCTATGCGTGCCTTTGTATGCATGGATTCATATGTGTGGGTGTACATGACCATGTGCTTGTTTGTGTGTATCTATGTGTGTGCATGAATGTGTATGTATGCAGGTGCATGCGTGTGTATGTGTGTGCACATGCATGTGTGAGGGTGTGTGAGGTTGTGTGTGTGCATTTGTACGTATGTGTGTGCTTGTGTTCATGTATGTACATTTGTATATGTGCTTGCATGTGTGCATTTATATGCACACATATGTGTGCTCGAGTTCATGTGTGTGCACAAGTGTATGCATGTGTGTGTATTTGTGTTTGTGTGCATGTGTATATATTTATGCATGCATGTGCGTGCATATAGATACAAGTGAGAGTTTGGATGTGCATGTGTTTGCATGTTCATGTGCATTTGTGTTTGCATCTACCTATGTGCGTGTGTGTTTGCATAATTTATGTATTTGTGGGACTGTGCATTTTTGTGTACATGTGTGAAAGTGCAAGTGTGTGTCTATGAGTATGTGTGCATGGGTGTGTGCATGTGCATGTATGTGTGGTTGTGTGTGTGGGTGTTTGTGTGTGCATTCATGTTTATATGTGCTTGTATGTGTATGGGTGTGTGCATGAATTTGTATTCATGCGTATGTCCATTTTCATGTGTGTTGGTGTGTGTGTATGGATGGGTGCATGTTTATTGGTCTATGTGAGTTTGTGTGTGTGTTTGTATGTATGTGCATGTGTGTGCTTGTGTGTGTGTGTGTGTGCTTTGTGTGGTAATGTGTGTTGTCTTTATGTATGCACATGTCTGTACATGTTTGAGTGTGTTCTACATGCGTTTATACAAGTATGTGTGTGTGTATGTGTCTATGCATGTGTGTGTGTATGTGTGTGTGTGTATGTTTATGTGTGCATGTGTGTGTGTGTATGAGTGTGTGGTAGGGCATGTGTTTTGTGGGTTTATGTGCATGTGTTTGTGTGTGTGCCTATTTATTTGCATGTATATGGGTGGGTGTGTGCTTGTGTATGCATTTTTGTATGTGTTTGTGTGTGTGCAAGTGTGTTGGTGTGTAGATGTGTGCATGCATATGTGTGTAAGTTTATTTATGCACGAGTGCCTCTACATGCATTTGCATATATGTACATGTGTGCATGTGTTTGTGTATGTGTGTGCTTGTGTGTGCATGAGTGTATGTGGTTGTTTTTGGGTACGTGTGTTATTGTCCTCATGTGTGTCTATGCATGTTTGTGTGTATGTGTGTGAGCATGGATGTGAGTGTGTGTGCATATACAAGTGTTTGCATGTACATGTACTAGTTCATGTTTGTGTGCATGTTTTTGTTTGCATGTGTGTGTGTGTGTGTCTATGTGTTTTCATGCATGCATGTGTGTGCACGTGTGTGTATGGAGGTGTGTGCATGTTTGTGCTTCTATGGATGTGTGAAGGTGTGTGTGGGAGGGTGTGTGTGGGTGTGTGCATGTGTATATGTGTGTGCAAGTTTATTTGTATGAGTGCATGCATGTATGCATCTTGCTGTGCATGTTTTCTTGTGCATATGTTTGTGTGTATTTGCATGTGTATGTGTATGTGTATGTGTATGTGTATGTGTATGTGTATGTGTATTGTATGTGTATGTGTATGTGAATGTGTATGTGTATGTGTATGTGTATGTGTATGTGTATGTGTATGTGTATGTGTATGTGTATCTATATGTTTATGTGTATGTGTATGTATATGTGTATGTGTATGTGTATGTGTATGTGCATGTGTATGTGTATGTGTATGTATATGTGTATGTGTATGTGTATATGTATATGTGTATGTGTATGTGTATGTGTATGTGTATGCGTATGTATTGTTTATATGTATGCGCATGTGTATGTGTATGCGTATGTGTAGATGTATGTGTATGTGTATGTGCAGGTGTATGTGTATTTGTATGTGTATGTGTATGTGTATGTGTATGTGTATGTGTATGTGCATGTGTATGTGTATGTGTATGTGTATGTCTATGTGTATGTGTATGTGTATGTGTATGTGTATGTGTATGTGTATGTACATGTGTATGTGCATGTGTATGTGTATGTGTATGTGTATGTGTATGTGTATGTGTATGTGTATGTGTATGTGTATGTGCATGTGTATGTGTATGTGTATTTGTATGTGTATGTGTATGTGTATGTGTATGTGTATGTGTATGTGTATGTGTATGTGTATCTGTATGTGTATGTTTATATGTACATGGGTGTGCATTTGTGTATACTCGTGTACATGCATAGTCATGTGTGTGGAAGTATGTGATATGGGTGTAGTATGCATGTGTGTGCGTCAGAGCATGTGGCTATATGTGTGTGCACATGTGTGAATGCTTGTGTGTGATTGTATGTGTAAGTGCTTGTGTTAGTTCATACGTGTACATGCACGTTCTTGTGTGTGTGTGTGTGATTGTGTGTCTATTAATTCATGTGTGCATATGTGTATGCATCATTGTGCTTGTGTATACATGGGAGTGTGCATGTTTATATATGTGCATGACATGTGTGTGTGCGTGTGTATGTTTATGCACACAAGCATGCATGGATGTGTGTGTCTACGTATGTGTGTATTTGTGCATATGTTTTTGCATCTATATGTGTGTGCAACTCTTAATGTTGTGTCTCCAAGCATGCACATGTGTATGTGGGTGAGTGCATGGGTGTGTGTGTATATTCGCATAAACATGTGTGTATGTGGGTATGCTTGTATCTGTGTGTTTGTTCATGTGCGTGTGTGTGTGTCTGTATGCATGCACATTTGTAAAGATGTGTGCATGGTTGTGTGCATGCATTTGTGCATGCATGTGTCTGTGTGTGTGTTCGTGTATTCGTGTGTGGGTGTACGTATGTGTGTTTATGTGCATATGTGTGAGCATACATGTATGCATGTATGCATGTGTCCGTGCGCATGTGTGTGTGTTTGTGCACACATGTGTGTGTATGTGTTTATGAGTGTATGCATCTGTTCTTACGTATGTGTTTAGGTGTGTGGATATGCATATTTATATGTTTATGTGCATGCATGTGCGCATGCACATCTGTTTGTGTGTGTGTGAGAGTGAATGTTTATGCATGTGTGTAAGTACGTATGTGTGTGCATGCATTTTTTTATGTGTGTATATGAGTGTGAGCACTTGTGGGTGTGCTTGTGTAGGTGTGTATATTCTTATAGGTGCCAATATGTCTGTGTGTGTGTGCATGTATGTGTGAAGGTGAGTGCTTGTTTTCATGTCTATCTACAAACATGTTTATGCATGCAAGCATTTGGGTGCTTGTGCCTGTACATGTGTATTTATGTACATGCACCTGTGTGTGAATGTGTGTGCTTATGTATGTGTTTGTTTGTGTGAGTGCTTGTATGTCTAAAATTGTGTATGTGTGCATATGTGTGTGTGTGTGTGTCTTTGCACTTTGTTCAATTATATGCATGTGTCTTTTATGTGCAAGCTTATGTAGGTGTATTTGTGTTTGTGTGTGTATGTGCATGAGTGCCTGTATGTGTGTGCATACAGACACATTTATGTGTATGTTTTTCTGTGTGTGCATGTGTATGTGTAAATGAGTGTGATTTTGCATGTGTCAACGTGCGTATGCGAGCATGTGTGTGCAAGTGCACATGCATTTGTGTGTATGCATCTATTTTCATGTGTGTATGTTGTGTGTGCATGTAATTGCATCCCCACACATGTGTGCATGTGTGTGCTTGTCTATGTTTGTTTGCTTATGAGTGTGTGGGTTTGGGTTCATTTTATTGGAATTTATACTTTATACTTTAGTATACTATTTTATTTATTTTCAAATGGCTCTCGATTCAGGAATTTCAGCTATAGTCAAAAGCAAGGGAAAAATCATTTCTATTGAATTTTCTGTACTTATTGAACTAACTTCTCATTCCAGTCAAGAATTGGGGCCTCACAATTACTAGATAATATTTTTCTCATGAATATCTCTAAACATCTCTAATTCAAAACCAAACATGAGATTTTTGTTTCATTCGGCTCCTTTTAGGTTTTTGTTCTACTTCGAGGGAAGATTTGTCCGAATTCTTCCAAAGTCAAAAAAAACAATAAGGTTTCAAAAATAAAAGATTCTTACTCACTTTTAGTTTTTTTCTTGTCTATTCTTTGGTTCCGGCCAAAAGGGAAAGTCCCTTCCCCCTATTGGGTTGTTGTGGGCGAGGAGAAAATGAAAAAAATAAGACTAAAGATTGATTCCTTTGGAATACACTTTTGATGAAAATAGTTTGCAAATTAATAATAATAATAATAAATTTTTTCTCTAAATTCCATCCAAAAAAATAAAAATTCCATCTATATTTTTCTTTTCCTCTCCTCTCTTTTATGTGTTTATGTGTGTGGCTAAATTGTGTGTGCTTGTTCTTATGTGTTCATATGTATGTGTGAATGTGCATGTGTGTGAGTGCATGCACATGTAAGTAAATTTGTCTGTGTGTGTGTATACACTTGTGTATTTGTATATCTACATGTACATGCATAGATAAGCATGTACATATGTGTGCATATTCATTTGACCATTCACGTGAGTGTACATTCGTATGTTTGGGTGCCTATGTGTGTCTATGTGCATGTCTATGCATGTGTATTTATTTTGGTCTTTACATGTGTGTGTGTGTATATGTGTGTGCATATGGACATGTGCACATTTGTCTGTGTGCATGTGTATATGCATTAAAATTTGTGTGTTTATAAAACTTTGTGTGTGTGCATGTGTGTGTGGGTACATTTATGTAGGCATATATTTGTGCATGCACTTGTTTGTGTGAATGTGTACATGTGCATGCATTAATGTGTTTGTGCATTTGTGCATGTGTATGAGCATATACACATATCTGAATTCATGTGCGTGTGTGTATGTGTATGTTGTGTGTGCATGCATATGTGTCAGTAAGCAAGTCCATTCATGTGCATGTTTGTGTATGTGTGTCTACATGTGATTGCATGTATATGTGTGTGCATTTGAATGTGTGTGTTTGTGTTGTTTATGTGTGTGTGTTCGTGCTCAAATATGTGTATATCTACATGCACATGTAAGTGTGTTTGTGTGCATATAGATATGTGTGTATATTTGCATATGTGTGTGTGGGTGCCTATGCATGCAAATGTGTATCCAAGTGCTTGTGCATTTGTATATATGTGTGCATGTGTTTGTATGTGCATGCATTTGCATGCGTGAATCTATAATTTTTTAGTGTTTGCTTCCTACACATGTGTGGGTGTGCGTGCATGTCCATATCTTTGTGCACATGTGTGTGTACATATCTGTGAGCCTGTGTGTGTGTGTGCCTTTGCCTGTACATGGGTGTATGTATGTGTGTGTGCTTGTTCATGCATGTGCATGTGTAAGAGTGTGTATATGCATGTGTGTGTATGTGTGTGCGTTTATTTAAGTGTGCATGTTTGTGAGTATTTGTGCATGTGTACATGCATGTGTATGTGCTTGACTGTGTGTGGGTGTGTGTGTGCATGTGTATGTTCATGTCCATGTTTTTATGTGTGCGTGTCTATTATTTGAGTGATTGTGTTTATGAATGTGTGTGTATGTTTTTATGTATGTATAGGTGTGTTCTTGAGTTCATGTGTGTGTATGTATGCGTGTGTTCATTTATACATGCATTCGTATGTGTGTACATTTGTGTGGGTGTGCATATCCATGCAAGTAGATGTGTATGTATACATGTGCAAGTTTGTTTACATGTGTGTTCCTCAATGTGCATGCTTTTGTGCATATGTTCATGTACGTGCATGTGTGCATGTGCTTATGTGTGTGAATGAGTGCATGTGTTGGTTGGTGTACATGTGTGTGTGCATGTGTGAATGTGTCTGTTTATGTCTATATTGTTGTGTTTGTGCATGAGGGTGCATGGAAGTGTGCATTGATGTGCATGTGATTATATGTCTATATGCATTTATGTGTGCTATCCATCTACATGGTTATGCATCTATAATTTGTGTTTGTGCATTTATGTCTCTATGCATGTGCATGTGTATGTGCTTGTTTGTGTATATGTTTGGGCAAGCATGTGGTTGTGAGTATGCAGAGGTGTGTGCACATGTATGTGTGTTTATGTGTGTCTGTCCATGTGTGTCTATCTGTGTGTTTGCATGCATGTGTGTGTGTGAGTGTGCTTGTGTAGCTGTTTAGCTATGTGAGAGTGTTGATGGGTAGGTGAATATGTGTATGTGAATATATGTGCATATGCATGTGTGTATGTGTGTGTGTGTACATGTGTGTGTATGCTTGTGTATGTGTGCTAATGAGTGTGTATGCTTGTGTGTGTTGTATGAGTGTATGTATGTGCATGGATGGGTGGGCACACACCAATGTACGCATATATGAATGTGTGTACATGTGTTCCTATGTACTTGTGTGTGTATTTGCATGCATGGTCTTTTGCATGTGCATGTGTTTCTTTGTGCATCTCTATGTGTATGTGTTTGTATATGCATGTGTTTGTATTCTACATGCGTGTGTGTTTGCAATCGTATATGTCTTTCTAAGTGCATGTGCATGTGTACAAGTGCCTCAATATGTGTGTGTGTGTATATGTGCATATATGTATGGGAAGGGGATGAGTATGCATGTGTGTGGGAGGCACAAGCACACATGTGTGTAAGTGGGTGCATGTGTATGTTTGTGTGTTCATGTGTGTGGCAATGTGTGCATTCTTTTATGTGTGTGCTTATGTGTGTTCATTTGTGTATGTGTGTGTGTGTACGTGAGTGCATGTGTGTGTAAATATAGACACATCTTTGTGCATGTGTTTTCTATGTGTGCATGTGCATGTGTACATATGTGTGATTTTACATGTTTGTCTACATCTCCATAAGAGCATGTGTGTGCAAGTCCACATGCATTTGTGTGTATGCATCTATTTGCTTATGAGTGTGCCAATGTGTTCTAGTGTGTGCATGCACACATATGTGTGTATGTATGTGTGTGCTCTTGAGTGCATGTGTTTGGGTACATGTGTGGTTCTGTTTGTGGCAATGTTTTTGTGCACTTGTTCAAGTTTGTTCACATGTTTGTGTGTATGCACATATATGTCAATGTGTCTATGTGTGTGCATACAAGTGTGTATTTGTGTGTATATGCATAAATAAGCATGTGCATATGTGCACAAGTTCATGCATGTGTGCATGTGCATGCACTTGTGTGTTTAAGTGTATGTATGTGTTTGCGTGTGTAAGTGCATGTGCTAGCATGTATATGTGTGTTTGCACATGTAAGTGTGTGTGCATGTGTGCATATCTATGCATGTGTGTGTGTGCATATGTGTATGCATGTGTGAGTGCATGTGCACATGCATGCATGCATTTATGCTTGTTTGTGTGCATGTGTGTGTACATGCATGTATATGTGCGACTATGTCTTCACATGTACATGCTTTTGTGTGCATGTGTACATGCATCGTTGAATGTTAATTTGACTGAGTGCATGTATGCATGTTTGCTTCAGCATGTGCATGTGAGTATGTGCATGTGTGTGTCTATGTACTTATACATGTGCTTACATGGATTCACATATGTGTGTGTGCATGCATGTCTTTGAACGTGTGTGTGGGATTTAGCATACGTGCATGCTTGTAGGTGTGCATGTGCATGCATGGGTGTGTACATGTGTATGCATGTGTGTGTATTTGAGTGTGCATGTGCATGTGTATGTGTGCATCTTTGAGTGCATGTATGTGTGTGTGCATGTGTGTGTTTGTACATGCATGTGCATATGTGTTTTTCTATGCATTTGTGTGTGTCTGTTTGCATGTGTAGATGCACGTGTCTATCTATGCATGTGGTTGTACATGTGTGTGTGTATACATGTATGTATGCTCATGTGTGCACGTGTGTGCATGTGCATGTGTCTTTATGTGCATTGGTGTGATTGTGCATTCATGATTCTATTTGCATCCATTTATGAGAATCTATGTGTATTTGTGTGCATGGGCATGAGTGTGTATCAGTGTGGATGTATGTAACTATGCATATGCATGTGTGTTTGTGTATGAGGGTGTGTGTGCATGTTTATGTGGGCGTGTGTTTGTGTATGTGTGTGTATACATTTGAGCATGTGTGTGTGTGCATTTATTTGTGCATATGTGCATATTTGCATGTATGTGTGTGGGTGTGTATGTGCTTATTTGCATGTTTGTGTGTGTATTTGTGCATCTAGGAATATGTGTATATTTGTGTGTGTGCTTGTGTATGCTTGCATGCATTTTCTTATGTTCATTTGTGTGTGTGTTTGTGTATGTTATTTTATGTAGTTGTGTGTGTGCTTGTATGAATTTGTATGTATGTGTCTGTGTACGTGTTCTTACGTGCATCTATGTTCCTGCATGTGTGTGTGCAATTATGAGCATGCGTGTATATGTGTTTTCATGTGTGTGTGCTCTTGTGTGTGCAGGTGTGCAAATGTGTGTGCTCATGTGTTCATGTGTGTGTATGTGCATGTGTTCTTGTGTGCGTTTATGGGTACAGGTGTGTGCAAGCCTATGGTTACGTACATGTGTGTGGGTGTTAGTGTGTTGCTGTGTACGTGTGTGTGTTTATGTGTGTGTGTGTATGTGTGTGTATATGTGCATACATATGAGGGGGTTATATGTGTGGGCATGGGTATGCGTGCATGTGTGTTTGTGTCTGTGTGTGTGCATGCATGCAGATGTGTGTGTGTGTGTGGGTGCATGCATGTATATGTGTGTATGTCTTACGATGTGTGGGTTCATTTGTGTATGCATACAAAATAATTTGTGTTTGTAGGTGCATAGGTGTGTCTCTTCCAATGTGTATACATGTATCCCTACACATTTCTATGTCTATACAAGTGTGTATGCAAGTGTGTACATGTTTGTGCATAGGTGTATGCATGTTTGTGTGTGTTCTTGTGCATGTCCATGTGCATTTGTGTGTACTTGCATGTCTATGGGTAAGCAAATACTTGTGTGCATTTGTGCATGCATGTTTGTGTGTGCATATGTGCACATGTGTGTGAACGTTCATATTTATGTCTATGTGTATGCATGAGTGCATGTGAATGTGTGTATTAGTGTGTATGCATGTGTATGTATGTGTGCATATGTGCATGTGCAAGTATTTTCTTGCATGTGTATGTGCATGTGTTCAATGCTGGTTAATATGCATGTGTGTGTGAATGCATGCATATGTGTATTTATTTTGGTGTGTGCTTGTGTTCCTACATGCTTGTGTGTGGATGTGCATGTGTATGTGTGTATGTGCATATATGTATGAACATGTCTATTTGTGTGCATGATTGTGTGTGTGCACATGCATGTTTTTACGTGTGCGTGTGTGTGTGCATCAGCAAGTCTATGTGTGCTTTTGAGTGCACATGTATATACACGTGTGAGTGTGTTTGTGCTTATGTGTATAGGTGTGCATTTTTTGTGTGTGACGGTGTGTGCACACATGTGTGTGTATTTGAGCATGCATGTGTTTTTGTCTCATGTGTATGTGTGTATGCAAGTCTCGATTATCCTTTTATTCATGGATTTATTTGTAATTGTGTGAGTGAGTCTGTGCAGTGCATGTGCAAGTTTGTTTTCTTATGATTGTGAGTGTGGTGGCATGTGGGTGTTTGTGTGAGAGAGTGTGTGTGTGCATGGGCATGTTTTGTGTGTGTTCACGTGCATGTTTGTGTGTGTGTATGTGTGTGTGACATCTATGCATGTGTACATGCATGTGTTTGTCTATTTATATATTCATATATTCACGTGTTTATCTATACATGTGGTTGTATGTGTGTGTGTGTGAGTGTTTGCATGCTTGCTTGTGTGCGTACACATGTGCGTGTGCTTGTGTGTTTATGTGCATGGGTGTTATTGTGCACATGTGGTTTTGTTTGTGCATATTTTTATGTGCAAGTATGTGTATGTGTGTGCATAGGCATGAGTATGTGTGGGTGTTCATGTGCTTACCTGCACGTATGTGTTTGTGTATGAAGGTGTGCATGCATGCATGTTTGTGTCTGTGAATGTGTGCATGTTTGTAGTTATGTGTATGGGTGTGTATGTGCTTACTTTCATGCATGAGTGTTTGTATGCTTATGTGCACGTGCATGCATGTTCTTGTGTTCATGTGTGTAAGTTTGCACATGCATGTTTATGAAATTATGTGTGTTGTGCATTCATGTGTGCATGTTTGAACATGTGTGTATGTGTATATGTGTGTGTGTGCCTAGATGTGTGCATGTGCCTACATGTGTGTGCATTATTATGCACATCAGTGTATGTGTGTTTTCATGTGTGTGTGTGTGTGCTTGGGTGTGCATGGGTGTGCTATGTTTATATGTATGCATGTGCATGTGTGTGTTTGTTAGTGCTTGTGTGTACAGGTGTGTGGTTTGTGGGTGTTTGTGTGTGTGCCTATGAGCCCATGTGTGTGTGTGTACATGTATGTGTTGGTGTTTGCATGTGTGTCTTTTTTACATTAGTGTGGATGTGTATACATGCATGTGCATTTTTATTTGTGATGTGTGCGAACATGTGTGCATGTGCATGAGTGTGGATAATTGTGTGTGAGCACATGTGCATTTTGCATCTATGTAGGTTTGTGCACATGCATGTGCATGCATGTGTGTGTGTGTGCATGTGTATGTTTAGGTGTGTGTGTGTGTTTTTGCACATGTGTGTGTATGTGTCTATGCATGTGCATGACTATACTTGTGTGTGTATGAGTTTGTGCCTCTACATTCTTGTGTTTGGGCTTGTGTTGGTGTTTGTGAGTCTGTGTGTGTATGTCTTTGTATATATGAGAGAGCATGTGTGTGAGTGTGTGCATATGTCCATACGGGCACATGTGTGTGAGTGAGGTTGGTTGTTTGAGTACAAGTGTGATTTTGCATGTATATGTGTGTGTGTGTGTGCATATGGGTGTGTGAGTGTGTGTGGGCTATTGTGTACATGTGTGTGTTCATTGTTTGTATGTGTGCATGTGTATGTGCTATTATGTGTGCGATAGTGTTTGTGTGTGTATATGCATATGTTGCATTTATGTGTGTTATTTTGTGCATATGCATACGAGCACATGTGCATGTATGAGCATGTGTGTATAATTTTTTATGCATAGTGCATGTACGTGCATGTGTGTATGTCTAAGTGCTTGTGTGTGTATGTGTGTTGTGTGTGTGAGTGCATGATTTTGTATGCTTGTGTCTGTGCATTCATGTTTGTGTGAGTGTGTGTGGGTGCGTGAGTGTGCACATGTGTTTTCTCACATGTGCATGTGCATGTGTGTGAATGTGTGTACGCATGCATGTATGAATGTATGTGTGTGCATGCATGTGTGTTCATCTGTGAATGCATGTGTGCATGCAAGTATGTTTTTTTATGTTTTATTCTTGTACGTTTATACGTATATGTATTTGTGCATGTGTGCATCCATGTGCAATTGTTTGTATGTTTGCATGTGTGTGTGTGTGTGGCCATTTGTGAGTGAGCCTATGTGTTCATACGTGTGTGCATGGGTGTGTGTGTGCTTGTGTGTGGGTGTGTATTTGTGTGTGCATATTCATGTGCATGAGCATGTGTGTGCATGTTTGGGTTAAAATGCTAATGTGTAGGTTTCTACACGTCTATGTACAGGTGAGTGTTAGAGTGTCGACGTGTGGACGTGTGGGCACGTGTGCGTGTGTGCATGATTGTGTGTGTGCATGTGTCTATGAATGTGTGTGTGCATGTGCATTGTTGTATATGTGCATGTTTGTATTTGTGTGTGTATGCATGTACATATTTTTATTCATGTGACATTTGTGTACGTGCATGGTTATATGTTTATGCACTTGTGTGTTTGCAAGTATGTGGGTGCATGTGTGTGCATGTACATATGCATGTCTGTGCATTTGTATATGAACACGCTCTAATGTGTATGTGCGTGTGCATGTGTGTGTGAGTGTGGGTGTGCATGTGGGTGCATGCGTATGTCTATTTACTTGTGCATACATGTGTATATGTGTGCATTTGTATGTGTGTCCTCCTATGTATATGCATCTAAGTGTGTACGTGTGTAGGTGCATGTGTCTATATGTGCATTTGTAAGTGTGTACATTGGTACATGCATGTGTATTTATGTGCAAGTGCATGTCTGTGCTTTGGTGAATGTGTACATGTGTATGCAAGTGTTTGTATATGTGTCGACATGTATGGGTGTGTGTGTGTGCATGTGTGAATGTGTGAATGTGTGCGTGTGTGTTTGTGAGTGTGCATGCACATAAGCATGTGTGTGTATACACATGTGTGTCTGTGTGTTTGTGTGCATATTTATTTGTGTGTGTGTATAGTTGTGGGTGTGTGCATGGGTGTGTATCTACATGCATGCTTTTGTGTGCATGCATGTGATTATGAGTGTTTATGTGTTTGTGCATGGTTGCGTTGCACATTCACGCACGTATGTGTGTGCACATGGGTGTGAGTGTTTGTGGTTATGCATGTGAGTTCGTGCATACATGTGTGTGTGCATGTGTGTGCATGTTTGTGTATGTGAGCATTTGTGTGTGCATGTCTAGTTATGTGCATGCTGGTGCATGTGTCCAAGATTGTACATGTGTGAGTTTGTGTGCTACTCATTGTGTGTGTGTGCTTGTGTGCATGTGTGAGCATGCACATGCTCGTGTTAGTGCATGTGCGTGTGTTGTGCATACATGTGTGTGCATGTATGCATGTACGTTCCTGTATGCATAAATGTGTGAGTAGGTGTGAGAGTGATTGTGTGCATGCGTGTGATTGTTTGTGTGCATGTGTGTGTGTGTGTGCTTGTGCATGTGGATGTGTTCAAGTGTGTGTGTGTGTGTGTGTGAAGTGTGTTTGTGTGCATGTGTGTGTGTGTGTGCTTGTGCATATGTGGATGTGTTCAAGTGTGTGTGTGTGTGTGAAGTGTGTTTATGTGTTTATCGATGCATGTGTATGGTTGCATGTGTGTGTGCAAGCATATGCGTGTGGCTATGCAGGTACATGTGTGTATATGCATCTACTTCTATGTGCATGTGTGTGTAAGTGTGTGTGCTTGTGTTCATGTGTATTTGTGTCTTTGTGTGTATGTGTGTGTGTGTGTGCATATGTGTGAGTCCAAATGCATGTATGTGCATGTTTGTGGGTGTTGTGCATGCATGTTTGTTCATGTGTGTGGTTGTGTGTTTGCATGTAGGCACGTAACAACATGCTTGTGTATATTTATATGTGTGTGAGTGTGTCTGTGTGTGCACATGTTCCTATTTTCCATGTATGTGCTTGTGCATGTACGTGTTTTGTTCCTATGTCTTCTTGTTTGTGTGTGTGCATATATACGTATGTTTGCATAAGTGTGTGTACAAGTGCATACATTTATGTGTGCGTGCATGTGATTGTGTGTGTGTGTGTGCACGCATATGCATTTGTGCCTTTGTGTGTATTTGTATGCGTGGGTATTTGTGGGTGAGGGTTTGTGTATGTGCATGTAAGGACATGTGCACATGTGTGTGTGTGAACGTGTTTGAAGGAATGTGCATGGGTGTGTGTGGTGGGTTCTATGTATGTGCATGGAAGCTTATGTATGTGTGCATTTGTATGCACATACATGTGTGTAGGGGGCATGTGCATGTGTGTGTGTGTGAGTGTGTGTGTACATTAGTTCATATATGTGCATGTGCTTGTGTTAGTGCACATGGACACATGTATGCACAAGTGCATGTGAGTGTGTGTGTGTGCATGACATGTGTGTGTGTGTGTGCGTATGTGTGCATGTGTGTGTGTGTGCATGTTTGTGAGTCTATGTGTATGCATGTGCTCATGTGTGTGTGTGTTTATATTTGTAGGCTAGTGTGCCTATGTGTCTATATGCATGTTTGTGCTTGTGTTTGCATATACATTTGCAAATGTGTGTGCATGTGCATTTGTGTGTGTGTGTGAGTGTATGTGTATGTGTATGTGCATGTGTGTGTTTTATTTGCACATAAGTGTATATGTGTTTGTGTTCATGTGTGAGTGCATGTGTTTGCTTGTGTGTCTGTTCATGTGTTTTTGTGGATGTTCATGTGTGAGTGTGTGTGTGTGTGTGCATGCATATGTGTGTGAATGTGTTTGTGTGCATTTGTGTGCATGTGCCCATGTGTGTGCATGTGTGCATTTGTGTGTGCAAGTGTGGTTGTATATGTATCTATACATGGATGTGTGTGCATGTGTTTGTGTGCATAGGTGTGTGTGCATATGCATGTTTGGCATGTGCATACATGTTAGTGTGTGTGTGTGTGTCTACATGTTGGTTTATGCATGTGTGCATGTGTGCATGGGTTTCCATGTGTCTGTGTACATGCATGTGTTTGTGTGGGCATTTGTGCATATCTATGTGCATGCGTTTTTGCATGTGTGTGTGCTATGTCTATGTATATGTGTGTTTCTCTATGTGTGTCTATGTGCATGCTTGTTTATGTGTTCATGTCTTTGTTTGTGTGCATTTGTATGATTATGTGTGTGCATCAGTGCACATAAGTGTGTGTATGTGCTTCTTTGTATGTGTGTGTATGTGTGTGTGTGTATGTATGTGTGTATGTATGCATGTGTGTGTATATATTTATGTGTGTGTGTTTGTATGTTTGTTCTTCTATATGCAAGCATGTGCATGTCTCTACATTCCTGCATAAGTGAGTGCACCTTGAAGCATATGTGCTTGTTTATGTGTGCATGCATCCATGTGTTTGTGTGTGTGTGTGGGTGTACATGTCTATGCCTAGGTGTGTGCATGGATGAGTGTTTGTATATGTGTGCCTTTGGTCTTATGAGTGTTCATTTGTGTGTGTGTGTGTGCATGTGTGCATGTGTCAATGCGTGCATGTGCATGCGAGTGTGTAAGCATGTGTGCATGGTTGGGTGTGTGTCTATGTGTGCATGGGCATGTGCATGTGTGCATGTGAGAGTGTGGGCATGCATGCATGGTTATGTGTGTGTCAATGTGTATTAACGTGTGTGCATGCTTGCATGTATGTGTCTATTCATATGTGCATAGGTGTGTGTGTGTGTATGTCTATACACATATGTGCTTTTGTGCATGTATGTGTGTGTGTGTACCTATACATGTGCCTATGCATTTGTATGCATGCATATGTGTGTGTGTGATCGAGTTTGTGTGTCTGTGTATGTCTGTGCATGAGTTTATGTGCGTTTGTGTGCACGGGTGCAAGCATGTGCTTATATGCTTGTGCATGTACATATGTTTGCATGGGTGCATGCTTGTGTATGTGAGTCTTTGTGTGCATTAGTGTATATTTGTTTATGTGCATATGTGTGTGGACATGTTTGAGTGCATGTGTGTGTATGCATATATTTATGTTTGCATGTGTGTGTGTATGTGCATGTTTGTGTATTGGTGTGTGAGTGGGCATGCTAGTGTGTGTGGTTTGTGTGTGTTTGCATGTGTATGTCTACATATGTGTGTGCAAGTGTGCACATTTGTGTTTTTAAGTGTGTGTTTCTGTGTGCATATCATTATACATGTGTGTGCACATGTGTGTGAGTGTGCATGTGTGTGTTTGTGTCCATGTGTGTGTAGGCATGCATGTGCATACGAGTTTGCATGTGCATTTGTATATGCATATATGCGCATGAATTTGCATGTGTGTGCATTGGTATGCCTATGCATGTGTATGTTCCTCTACATATGTGTGCTTAACTACAAGTGTGTGTGTGTGTCTGCATGTGTGCATACATGCTTGTGTGTGTGTCTGTGGGCATGTGTATGTGAGTGAGTTGTGCAAGCATGTAAGTTAACATGTGTGTGTATGTGTGTGGGTATGTATAACATGTCTATGCATTTAAGTATAAGTGTATGTGACTGTGTGCATGCGTGTCTATGTGTTTATGTCAATATGTATGTTCTTGTATGTGTGGTCACATATTTGTGTGAGTGTGCACATGTATGTGCATGTGTGCATGTGTGTGTGCATGTGTTCATGTGCATGTGTGGCCATGTTTATGTGTGCATGTGTGGTTGGGTTTTCATTTATGTGTGCATGCATGTAAGTGTCCATGTGTTTGTGTGTGTGCATTTGTGTGGGCATAAGTGTGTATAGGTGTGTGTGTGTGTGTATGAGTGTACGTGTTTGTGTGCATATGTGATCGTGTGTATGCCTTTGTGTGCTTGAGTGTATGTGTGTGAGCATGTGCATTAGTATGTGTGTGTGTGTATGCACGTGTGCAGTTTGCATGCATTATGTGTGAGCATGATTGTATCAGTGATTGTTGAAGTGGTTGTGGATATCTACCTACATGTGTGCATGTGCACATCTGTGTCTGTGCATGTGCATATGCATTAGTGCAACATGATTGAGTGTGTGTGTGTGTGTGTTATGCAGGTGTGAGCATGTGTGTGTTGTTTATGCATGTGTGCATGAGCATGCGTGTGTATATGCATGTGTGTGCTTCAACTTTTGTTCACATGATGTGTGGATGCATGTGTGCATTGGCATGTTTATGTGGGTACTTGTGTGTGTCTTTGCATGTATGTGCTTATGCATATGAACACATGTTCATGTGTATGTGTGTGTACATGAATGATTGTACATGTTTGTATGTGCATGTGCATTAATGTGAATGTGATTATATGTGTGTCCAAGTCTTTGTGTAAAGTTATGTGCATTCAATTGTGTATGTGTGTGTTGTTTGTCTATCTTGTGTGTATGTGTGCATGCTTTGTATTTCTGTGCATATGTCTACATTGGTGTGTCATGCATGTGCATGCATGCATATGTGTGTGCATTCATGTGTGTGGGTGTGCATGGGTGCACGTATGCTTTTGCATAGGTGCATGCATGTATATATGTGTGTGTGCATGTATGTGTACAGTAACCACATATGTGTGTGCGTGCATGCATCCACACGTGTGTGTGCTTCTATGAATAGATGTGTGTTGTTGTGTGTCTGTGTGTATGCTTGTACATGTGTGCACGTGTTCATGTGTGTGTGAGTGTGTGCATACATGCTTTTACGTGTTCATGGGTGCATTTTGTTCGCATGGGTGTGATTGCATATGTATTCGTGTGTGTGTGTGTGTGTGTCAAGCTATGTGCAATATTTGTGCATGTGTGTATGTGTTTTTTGTGCATGTGTGTGCATTTTAGCATCAATGTGAGTGCATGTATGCTTATTTATGTGAGTGTGTCCATGGGTGTAAGTGTGTGCGTGTGTGTGTGCATGTAAGTGTATAACAAGCACATATGTGTGTGCACATGTATGTGATTATGTGAATAGGTGTGTGTTGTCATGTGCAGGCATACATGTGTGTGCCAAGCTTGTGTGGGCATGCTTGCACAAGTGTGTGATTGTGTGGGTGTGTATGCACGTGTGTGACATCATGTGTGTGTGCATTTGTGCATGTATTTGTGTAAGTGATTGTGCATATGTGCATGCATGTGCTTGTGCATGCATCCGTGGATATGTGCAAGCATCTATGTAATTGTCAATATGTGTGTGCATGTATTTACATGTTCATGTGTGTGCATTGTGCATATGTGCTTGTGTGTTTTTTTGTGCATTAGTGTGTTTGTGTGTGCACATGTGCTTGTTAGTGAGTGTGTGTGTATTCATATTTTTATGAGCAAGTGTGCATACATGTGTGTCTATGTGGGCATGTGTGTGTACATGTGCATGTGTGAATGTGTCCATGTTTGTGTGTGTGTATATGTATGTGTGCTTGTGCACATATGTTTTTGTGTTTACAGATGTGTGTGTGTGTGTGCAAGGGCATGTGTGTCTATATGTGTAAGTGTGTGCTTGTGTGTGCATATGTTTCATGTGTACATGCTTGTGTGTGTGTGTTCGTGTGTGCATGATCATGTTTTTGTGCATGTGTGCATGTATGTGTGTGTATGTGTGCATGTGCATATATGCATGTGTACATGTTTTTTATGTGTGATTTCGTGTGTGTCTCTATTTGTGTGTGTGCATATGTTTGTGTGCTTATGCATTTGTCTATGTGTGCAAGCACTTGTAAGTGTGACTGTGCCATTGTATGTGTACGTGTGTGCATCCATGTGTTTTTTGTACACGGGAGTATGTGTATGTGCATGTGTGTATGTGTACATCTATGTGTCTATGCATCTGTGCTCATGTAAATGTGTGTGAACATGCAGTTGTGTATGTGTCTGTGCATGTGTGTATATGTTGGTGTGCATGTGTGCATGTGTACATGTGTGTGTGGGTGGGTGTGCTCATATGTTTGTGCTTATGTGTGTGCGTGTGTGCATGTTTACATATGTGTTCATGTGTGTGTGTGCATGTGAGAGTGCATGTGCATGTGCATACGTGTGTGCATGCATGTGTGTGTAGGATTTTTACATGTATGTGCCCATATGTGTGCATGTGTATAAGTGTTAATGTGCATGCATTTGTGTGTATCATTGTGTGTTCGATTGTCTATGGATGAATATGTGCATGCTTACTCATGTGCATGTATATGTGCATGCACGTGTGTGTGTGCATGTGGGTGAGTAGGCACATATAGTGTGTGCATGTGTGCATGCATTTGCATTTATGCATGTGCTTGTGCATGTGTGTGTATGCATGTGTGTTATAAGCATGCAAGTGTGTGCATGTATGTATTTGTGTGTGAGTGCATTTGCATTTGTATGTGTTTGTGTGTGTGTGTGTGCATGTGTGTGCATTCATGTGCATAAGCATGTGTGTATGTGTGCACATGTATTTGTGTGTATGTAAATGTATGTGTGTGTGTATATGTTAGTGTGCATGTTTTTGTGTAGATGAGCGTACATATGTGTTCATAATTTTTTATGTGCATGCACAGAAGCATTCATGCATGTTTGTAAGCATGCAAGTGTGTGTGCATGTCATTATGTATGTGTGGATGTGTGTGTTTGTATTTGTGTATGGGTATATGTGTGTGTGTGTGTACTATATATGCATTTGAGCATGTGTGTAAGTGTAGGTGTGTGTCTCAACATGTGCAAATATGTGTGCATCAGTGTACATGCATGTGTGAGCATATGTGTATGTATTTTATGCATATATATATGCATGCTTAAGTGCATATGTGCATGTGTTTATGGGTGCATAGATGTGTGTTTGTTTGTCTGCATATGTGCATTTGTGCATGTGAATGGGTGCATGTGTTCATGCATGTATGTTCATGTGAATTCGTATGCATGTTTGTGTTTGTATATGCATGTGCATGTGTGTGCATACTGTACTTGTGCATGTGCTTGTGTGTGTATATACTTTTGTTCATGTGTGTATGCATGTGTGTGTGTGTGCATATGCATGCATATTTGTGTGTATGTGGATGATATTGTGTGTGGGTGTGTATGTGTTTGGTGTGTGTGCATGTGTGTGTGTGTTCACATGAGTGTTTATGCATGTGTGTGTGGGTGCATGCATATGTGCATTTGTGGTTGCATTCATGTGGTTGTGTCCTTACATGCATACATGTGTGTGTGTATGTGTTTATTTGTGTGTTCTTATCTGTGTGCATGTGTGTATATGTGTGTGTGCATGGTTGTGAGTTGTGCAACTACGAAGCATGCATAGTTTTATGTGTATGTGTGTTTGACTGTGTGTTCACATGCATGTGTATGTGTGCTTTTATGTGTTTGCCTATTTCCATGTGTACAGTAAGTGTGTGTGTTCATGTGTATGTTCTATCTATGTGAGTCTATGCATAAGCATGTACAATGTCTGTAGTTGCATCTATGTGTGTGTGTGTACATGTGCATTTGTGGTTGTGTGTGTGTTTATTTTTACATTCTTGTGTTTTTGTTTGTGCTTGTGCTTGTGTTTGTGTGTATTTGTGCATGCATGCATGTGTGTGTATGGACACATGAACATGTGTGTGTGGGTGTGCTTATGTGTGTATGAGTGTGTGGGTTTATGTCTACATATGTGTGTCTATGTGTGAGCTTATGTGTGAGTGAGCCTATTTCTGTTTGCACATTTGCATATGTGAGTGTGTGTGTGTGAAAAATGTGTGTTCGTGTATTTATGCATGTACATGTGTGTGTGTGTTCAGGTTTTTATGTGCATGTATAGTTGTGTGAATGCTTGTTTGTGCAAATGATTGTTAATGCATTATGTGTGTGAGAGAGAGTGTGTATGCATGCATGTGCGTGTATGTGTATGTGTGTACGTGCATGTGTGTGCATGTATGTGCATTTATGTATGTGTGTTCTTGAGCACTCTTGTCTGGGTGTGTGAATGTGTGTGCAAGTATGTGCATATGCATGGCTATGTGTATGTTTGTGTATGTTTGTGCATGTGATTGTGTTTGAGCATATGTATACATGCACACATGTTTGTGCGCCCATGAAAGCATAGGTGTGTGTGTGTGAGAGTGTATGTGAATGTGCATATCTACGTGTGTGTGTGTGTGTGTATGTGTGTGTCTACATGCTTGTGTGTGTTTCTGTTTGTGTTCCTATGCACATTTATGTGTGTGTGCATTTGTAAGTTTGTGAAAGTGTGTGTGTGTGAGTGCATGCAAGTGCATATGTATGTGCATGTGTTTGTGTTTTGAGCATGTGTGTGTGTTTATGCATATGTGAGTGTGCATTTTTGTGTGCATGTGTGTATGTTTCTGTGTGCAAGAATGTTTTCTTGTAGGTGTGTGCATATTTGTATGTGTGGGCATGTGTGTGCCTATATGTGTACATGTGTGTACAATTATGTATGCATGTATGTGTCTATGTGTCTACATGTTCATATGCATGTGTGTACATGTGTGTGTGTGTGTATATGTGTGAGTGTATGTCTACATATTGCGTGTGTGTTCGATGTTTTGTGTATGTGTGTGTGCGTGTGTAAGTTTGTGTGTTTATGTATGTGTGTTTGCATGTGTGCGTGGGTGCATCCATGTGTGTGTATGTTATGCGTGTATGTGCATGCATACGTGTTTCTATTTGTATAAGCATGCACATGTGCTTTTGTACTTTTATTCACTCATGTGTACACATGCACATGTGCATGTGCATATGTGAGTGTTTATGCATGTGTGTCTGTTTGTGTGCATGTATGTATGCATATGTGTGTTTCTATGTGTGTGGGTGTGTCTGTGAATGTATTTGCATGCATTTAATTTTTTTTGTGAGCATGCATGTGCATGATTGTGTTCATATATGTGTGGATGTATATTCATATCTGTGCTTGTGTTTGTGCATGTGTGTGTGTCTATGCCTATGCATGTGCGTGTGCAATTGTTTGGGCATATGCATGCATGTTTGTGTGTTGCTTGTATGTGTGTGTCTGTGTATGCATATGTGTTTGTGTTCATGTATGCTTTTGTGTGTTAGTGTGCATGTGTATGTCTATACTTGCATGCAAGTGTGAGTGTGTTTGTGTACATGTGCATGTATGTATAAGTGTGCATATGTGTGTGCATGTTTGTGCATATGTGTGTGTGTGTCCATGTTTGTATTTGTATGTGCTCCTTTATGTATGTGTACAATGTTTGTGTATATGTATGTATTCAAGTGCATGTGGGTATGTGTGTGCGTGCATGACTCTGTGTATTTATGTTGTGTGTGCATGTTTGTGTGCCTATGTGTGCTTGTGTATATTTTTGTGTGCATGTGTGTACATTTGTGTGTGTTTGTGCATATGTGCGTGTGTGCATATGTGTGGGTGTTTTGTTTGTGCATGCATGTGAGCATGTATGCATTTATGTGTGGGTGTGCATTGGTGTGTGTGTGTGCATTCATGTGCATGCATGCCCTTGTGCATGTGTATGTCTACGAGTGCACGTGTATAAATATGTGTTTTTGCATAAGTATGCCTGTGTGTGCATGTGTGAGTGCCCGTGTGTGCGAAAGTTTGTGTGTGAGTTGGCATGCATGTGTGTGTGCCTATGATTATTCATTTGTGTGCATATTCCTCTACATATGTGGCTATGTTTGCATGTTCATGCATTTGCATTTAGGCATGTACATATGTGTGTCTATGTGGCTACATATGTGCAAGTGTGTTTTTATGTATGTGCACGTGTGTGTGGATGTGATTGTACGTGTCTATGAATATGTACGATTCTGTTTGCGTGTGTGTGTATGCATGCCTCTATGTGTGCCTGTGTGTGTGCATTTATTTGTGTGAGTGTGCTTTGTGTATGTATCTATGTATGCATATATGTGTGTATGTGTCAGTGTGTTTAGATGTGTGCATGTGTGCGTGTGTGCATGCATGTGTATGCATATATGTGCATATTCTTTTGTGTGTGTATGTGTTTGTTTGTGTGTGTGCATGAACATGAACAAGTGCATGTGTGTGTGTATGTGTTTTGTGTCCATGTGCATGGGTGTACTTGTGTGTGTGCTTGCATTTGTATATGTGTGGTTGTACATGTGTGTGTATATAACTTTGTGTTCTTATGTTCTTGTGAGTGTATGTGTGGGTGCTTGCTTGTGTACATGCATTCAAGCATGTCTACATATGTGCAAGCATTTTAGCAAGCATGCATGTGAATTGATGCACACACATGCAAGCTTGTGTGGTATTTGTCTGCACATGTGATAGTGTTTGTGCATATTCATGTGTGTGTATATGTGTGAGAGTACTCATGCACATGTGTGTGTGTGAGTCCATGCGTAGGTGTGTGCATATGTGTGCATGTGTGTGCATGTGTTTGGGTGTGCATGTGTTCATCTTTTTGTGCATGTATGTGTGTCTAAGTGTGTCTATGTGTGATGGTTATGCATGTGTGCATGTGTTTGAGCATGATCACTCAAGTGTATGCATGTGTGTGGGTTTGTGTGCATGCTTGTATATGCATGGGTGTGCATGTGAATGGGTGTGTGTATATGTTTGTGTGAGTGTTTGCACGTGCATTTGTGTGTGTGCATGCACTTGAGGATATGTATGTGTTTGTGTGTATTTTTGGATTTGTGAATAAGTGTACATATGCATGTGGGTATGTGTGTGTGCATGCATGTGTTTGTGGAAGCATTTATATGCATATGTATGTTTCCTTATGCACATGCATGTGTGCATGCATGTGTGTCTACATGCATGTGCATGTGTGTGTGTGTGTATGAGTTTGTGGTGTGTATGTGTGTGGTGGTGTATGTGTAGGTGTGTGCATGATTGCATGAGTGAGCACATGTCTTTCTGTGAGTGTTTATGTGTTTCTGTGCTTGTCGAGTTTGTGTTTGTGTATGTGTTCTTGTGTGTGGATGGGTGCATGAGTGTGTGTGTGCATTAGCATTTGTTGGTGTGCAAGTTTGTATGGGTTTCTATGTACTTGTGTGTTTCTATCTAGATTTGTAGTAGTGTGTGTTAGTATGCTCACAAATGTGTGCAAGTGGGTGTGTATGCATGTTCGTGCATGTGCGTGTGCATGGTGTGAATGGGTGTTCATGTCTATGTGTATATGTGTGTGTGTGCTTAAATGTTTGTGTGCATGTGCTTATGCATGCATGTGTGTGTCTATATTTGCATGTAGTTGCACATGTGTGTATGCAAGTACGTATTTGTGTGTACATGTGTGTGTGTGTGCAAGCGAGTATTTATTCATGCATTGTGTATATATGTGTGTGTGTGCGTATCTATGTGTGTGAGTCGTCTTCCTGTGCATGTGTGTGTCTACAAATGTGTGCATGTGTGTGTTTGAGCATATGTTTATGTGCTTGTGCATAGTTTTGTATGTATATGTAAGTGTTTGTGTGTGACTATGTGTGAGGGTGCATGTGTGTGAATATGTGCATGCATGCATGTGTCACTTTGTGTTTACATGTATATGCATGTGTGTGTGTCTGCATGTGTGTATGTGGTCATGTATGTGAAGTTCTTTGTGCTTAAAAAAATCCCACAAGTGGGGGGGGGGAGGGGTGAATTGTGGCAAATAAAATTTTATTTCGATTTTCGATTTCAAGTAAAAATGAAATCTTTTAAGCGTGAATAACAAGAAATATAACACAAAAGATTTTTAAGGTGGTTCGACTCAAAATCAAGCCTAAATCCACCCCAAACCAGTGTTAGGAAAAAACAACACTAAAAATACAAAATTACAAGCGAGGTTTTTCATACAGTTCACCTCAATCCTACTTGGGATTTTTCCTACGACTAATCCCAAACCTACTTTACTTTTTCCAGGCTCAACTCAAACCCCAGGCTTTTGCACAATGCCAAGATGCCCTTACTCCATAGAAAAGAATACAAAAATTGGTAAAATTTAAAATAACTTTAAGAGAAATAGGAGGCACACATGATCGAAAAATGGAGGAATAGAGATTGAAAGATTGTTGAAGCAAAAACCTCTAATTTCGAAATCCTTCCTGCCACTTTCTCTTTATGAAATTGGAAGCACCGTATTCAATTGATTTTGCTCAAAATTGTGATCTAAAAGCTTTGGATCTTAACAAATGTGTCCCATAGAAGTTCTTCATCCTTCCCTATTATAGAGCTTAAAATTGAGCTCTAAAATCACTCCCAACGGCTCTAAAATGAACTAGTCGTTTGGGTGACGGACGGAAAGTAGCCACTGTTCGATTCGAGCCAAAAAATGGACGTTTCTGATTGAATTTCATTTTTACCGTTCGAGATTAATCCTGGCCATTGGATATAAGCGGCCTTGATTTGGACCTTTTGATCGTGCGTAGGTGTCATGCAAGTATTAGTATAATGTGTCCAAAAACTAGTCAAATTAAAACAGTTATCACAGTGATTACGCATCCTAGTGCATATTTGCTCAGCCTGGGTTCGATTCTCCTGCTAGTCATTTTATGTTGATTAATCTCAGTCGTCCGATCTCGCTTGCCCTTCCACCTTCTTTGACAATCAGATTGGACTTTAGTCCCACATTGCCGAAATAACTTTGCCATTACGCTTTATAAGGAATTCAGTTCGTATGACTCTCGAGCCTTTTGGGGTTGGCTCCCCCCTTCTTTGACCAAGATTTCATCACTTGGTTTGGGTTGACTTGATCTCGCACTGTTCCATTGAGCATTGCCTGCGTGATGAATTCTCCATGTTCCTTTCAGTGTCGCTTGCAGCCTGAATTTGTCGTGCTCCATTCGGTGTTACCTGCACCCTGAATTCCTTTGGACTACGGGCGTCCCTTTCAGGTCAGTCCACCAATTTTTTATATTTATTTTTTTAAATTTCTAAAAGACTGGACGGGCCAGTGGTCGGGTCGGGTCGACCCATCAATAATGATACAAGAAGAAAGAGTAAATTATTAAGAAAAGTGGAAAAGTTATACCACCATCAATGCTACAGTGAAAATTCTCAAGATTAATGTTGTTTTAGGGTGTTTTGTGAGAAAGTTTGTGCAACAATTTTAAATATAAGTGTACCAAAATAATTTTATATTATCGATGTATCATAAGTTTTCTAAATGATTATGAAAAGAAATTCATGAAAAATAATTCTTAAATAATTTTAAAAAATCAAATACGAATGTCTATACTTTTCGTCAATAATGTTTGGCCCAAAAAAAATTCAATAATTATTAATTTTATAATATTTTTAAATATTAATACTACTAGTGTCCCACATCATCTAAAAATTTGGATAGATCAAATTTAAGAAAAATAACAAGAAAATCAAGTATGAAAACTTTAGTGCATGTCTTCAATTTCCTTGAAGCTTGTCATGGCTCCAAGAGCCTTAAAGACTATTATTTTAGAAATTTAAAGTTCATAGCTTGTCTTTATTGAATATTAACAATTTTGTTTAGAGAAAAGCCTATATGAAATATAAACATTTATGCTTAACTCATCAAACACAAGGATGTAACAATCTCTCCCTTTTGATATTGGCAAGACATAAATGTAAAATGTGATAAAATGAATAAAAATAAACTTTTAAGAAGAAAATTCTTGAGGAGATTAATAATTATCATGCTCCCCTATCTTTATACTCCCCTTAACTCCCAATTATTCATTTCTTTGACACCATCAAAAGGGAGCGAACCCTAAGCAATGTCTAAAATTCCTAATTATTCCTTAATGTTTGAAATTGCTTCGACGGTATAGGTTTTGTAAAAAAAATAGCCAATTCAAGCTTAGTAGAAACTTACTCTAATTTTACTAATCCTTTGGCCACTTGGTCTCTAATAAAGTGATATCTAACATCTATGTGCTTAGTCTTAGAATGATGAACTTGATTTTTAGCTAATGCTAATGCACTAGTTTTATCAATTCTAATAGGTGTGACCATAGTCTTGAACTTGTTGTCTTATTTGCAATCCTAAGAAAAAATTAGCTCTACCATCATGCTCATTTCAAATTTCTTAGTCATAAGATCTCCAAATTCTTTACATATTTCTTCTTTTCTACTACCAAAACATAAATCTGAACAATTGGTAAATCATCTCCTAATGATCAAATCCTTTGGATGTGAGGTTGTAAATTTCCATCATCTAGATAAATTGTTTTTTTTCTTTTTCTACTTCTAGATTTTCTGATTTTTTTTCATTCTTATTCAAATCTAAGTTCTTTACTAATTTTATTTCATTTTCTAAATACTTCTCACTAACTAGTTGGATAGACTCATCAAACACAACATGTATTGTTTTCTCTACCCTATGATTCTAGATTAGAGCTTTTTCTAATAGATGAATACCCAAGATGTAGATTTTTATTTTCTTCTCGTTTTTGATTATATAAGTTGTAAAATCTAAATTAGAAGCATACTACTAAATTAAATCATCAATTTAAATTTTCTAAATGTCTTAGACCTATCATAGAATGTCTCCAAATATTTTGGAGACATTTCTTCTAATCTTCTACCTTGGGAACCCAAGCAAACTTAGGTTGAGCACTAAATGAAGCTTTCATGTTCTTATTCTTAACAATTCATCTAAAATTTTGTTTTTGTGCATATATATTTCTTTTAAAAAAGCAATCTTTCATAGTATGTTCAGGTTTATAATAATAAAAACAAATAATATTTGATGGCCTAGGCATGCTTAAGTATTTAGGTTTTTCAAAATTGAAGTTATGTGAAGAATAATAAGCATGTGAAGCATAAGAAATATATGATGTTTTCCTTTCTTTAGCATGCTCAAAAGATTGTATTTTTTCTTTTGAAACAAAAATATCATGCTTTAAAGAAGTATTCTCAATGATAAGGGAAGCCTTTTCATCACATATATGTTTATTTTCCATCTTTTTCTTTTCAACTTCTTTCATAACAAAATCAAATAATTCTATTTTTTCTTTGTAAGCCTTTTTTAATTTTTTATGAGCACTCATAAAAGAAGTCAATGCATTCATAACTTCAATATAATTATTTTCAAGAATATCTCTTGTCCAAGAGCTTACCTCATTTTCTTCTTCTTCTTCACATGAATGTTTCCCGATGAAAGTATCCCTTCTTCTCCTCTACTTGAGCTTGAAACATCCGAATCTTTGGAAGCACCCATGTAGCTTGGAAAGCTTTCTTTTTCTTCAAGTTCTTCTTCTTCTTCTTTTCCTCATTCATATGCTTATCCTTGAGTTTTAGACATTTAAGTTTAATATCACTAATTTGACCACACTAAAAGAAAGTTGGTGGCCTCTTCCTCTCCTTATTGCTCTTCTTCTTCCATTTCCTATTAAGAAAACTTTTTTCCAAATTTTTTGCTAAACCTTTAACATGAAAGCTTACCTCATCCTCCAAATCCATGGAAGAGGTGGAAGTGGAATTCAAATCACATTTGGTGGCTTTGAAGACCGTGGGTTCTTCCTTCTTCCTTTCATGCTTTAGCTTGCTTTTAGAAGCCTCTTCCGTAAGTCTCCTTGCCATCTCTATTTCGGTAGTGAGAAGTTCCCCAAGGAGTTCATTCAATGAAAGTTTGTTGATATCTTTAGCTGCTTTAATAGCCGTTGCAAGGGGATCATATTCCTTTGAAAGGATTCTCAAAATTTTTCTTACAAGATCACCATTTAAGAATACCCTCCCAAGATTTGCCAAGCCATTTGTAATATCACTAAATCATAAAAACATACTTTCATTGGGATTCATTCTAAAAAGTTCATAGCCATGGGTGAGGATGTTAATTTTTGTCTCTTTCACTCGTGAGGTGCCCTCATAAGTTACTTCGAGTTTTTTTCATACCTTAAATGCCGTATGCAAATTCATAATTTTTGTAAACTCACGAGGAGAAATTCCATAATGAAGATAGTTCAATGCCTTAAGATTTAATTGAGCCAATCTTTTGTGCTCAACATTAAGCTCACTAAAAGGCTTGACTTCATTAGTAGAAGAATTTCTAAGAAGTGCACAAGGCTTAGTCATAAGTTCCTATAATTCTAAATCGATAGATTGAACAAAAATGCTAAAGCGATTTTTCCAATACAAGTAAAATTCTCCTTTAAATAAGGGAGGCTGGTTTGAAGAAAAATATTCACACAAAGTTGCACTCATCTCAACCAAAGAAGAAGCCATAAAACCAAAAATCTCAAAACCACAAAATTATGAGAAAACCTTCTCTTAGCACAAGTGAATCTCTTATGTGATGTTACTCATGTAAATTGGGATTTCTCGCTCTGATACCAATTGAAGTTCTTATTGCTTAAGGAAATCTCACAAGAGGGGGGTGAATTGTGGTAAATAAAATTTTCTTTCGATTTTTGGTTTCAATTAAAAATTAAATCTTTTAAGAACGAATAAGAAGAAATATAACACAAAAGATTTTTAAGATTGTTCGACTCAAAATCGAGCTTACATCCACCCCCAACTGGTGTTGGGAAAAAACAACACTAAAAATACAAAATTACAAGCGAGGTTTCTCATACGGCTCACCTCAAACCGACTTGGTATTTTTTCTATGGCTAATCCCGAACGTACTTGAGTTTTTCTGGGCTCAACTCAAACCCTAAGCTTTTGCACAATGCCGGCATGCCTTTACCCCAAAGAAAAGAATACAAAAATTAGCAAAACTTAAAATAACTTTAAGAGAAATAAGAGGCACACATGACCAAAAAATGGTGGAATAGAGATTGAAAGATTGTTGAAGCAAAACCTCTAATTTTGGAATCCTTCTTGCCACTTTCTCTTTATGAAATTGGATGCATCGTATTCACTTCATTTTGCTTGAAATTCTGATATGAAAGCTTTGGGATCGTAACAAATGTGTCCCATAGAAGTTTGTCATCCTTCTCTATTTATACAACTTAAATTTGAGCTCTAAAATCACTCCCAACAGCTCTAAAATAAATTAGCTGTTTGTGTAACGGATAGAAAGCAGCCACCGTCTGATTCGGGGCCCAAAAATGGACGCTTCTGATGGATCTCGTTTTTACCGTTTGAGATTAATCCCAGCCATTGGATATAAGTAGCCTTGATCTGGACCTTTTGATCACGCACAGGTGTCTTGCATGTATTAGTATAATGTGTCCAAAAACTACTCAAATTAAAATAGTTATCGTAGTGATTACTCAGCTCGGGTTTGATTATCCTGCTAGTCATTTTACATTGATTAATATCAACCGTCTGTTCTCGCTTGCCCTTCTGTCTTCTTTGACAATCAGATTGGACTTTAGTCCCACATTGCCCAAATAACTTTGCCATTACGCTTTACAAGGAATTCGGTTCGTATGACTCTTAAGCCACTTGGGTGTGGCTCCCCATTCTTTGACCAATATTTCATCACTTGGTTCAGGTTGACTTGATCTCACACTGTTCCGTTTAGCATTGCCTGTCGGATGAATTCGCCGTGTTTAGTTCAGCGTTGCTTGCGACTGGAATTTGTCGTGCTCCGTTTGACATTGCTTGTGCGCTGAATTCCTTTGGACTATGGGCGCCCCTTTCGGGTCAGTCCACCCATTTTTTATATTTATTTTTTTAAATTTCTAAAAGGCTGGATGGGCCAGTCGTCGGGTCGGGTCAACCCGCACAATGTTATAGGGAACATTCTCGAGTAACGTAGTTTTAGGGTGTTTTGTAGGAATTTTTGTGCAAAACTTTTAAATATAAGTGTACAAAAATAATTTTATAATATCATAGTATCATAACTTTTCTAAATGACTATGAAAAGAAATTCATGAAAAATAATTTTAAAAAAACAAATACCAATGTCTATACTTTTCGTCAATAATGCTTGCCCCAAAAATAAAAATTCAATAATTATTAATTTTATAATATGTTTAAATATTAATACTACTAGTGTGCTACATCATCTCAAAATTTGGAGAAAAAAATTTAAGAGGAATAAAAAGAAAATCACGTATGAAAACTTTAGTGCATGTCTTCAATTTCTTAGAAGCTTGCCATTACTCCAAGGGCATTGAAGATCACTATTTTAGACATTTAAAGTTCATGGCTTGTCTTAATTGAATATTAACAATTTTATTTAGAGCAAGTCCATATGAAATATAAGCATTTATGCTTGACTCATTAAACACAAGGATGTAACAGTATGACTTTTGTTGTGTGTAAGCATGCATTCATACGTGTTTGAGTGTGTAAGTGTATGTGCACATATTTGTGTGCATGTGTATGTGTGTGTGCATAGATTCAAGCATGTGTGCATATGTGTGTACATGTGTTTGTGCATGTGAGGGTCCATGTGCATGTGTTTTGGTGTGCATGCATGTGTGTGTATGTGTGTGTGTGAGTGCATTTGTGTGTGTGTGTGCATGCATGTGTATTTATGCTTGTGTGTGTGTGCATATGTGCATGTGTGTATGCACACATATTTTTATGTTTGTGTATGCATTCTTGTGTGTGTGTGTGTTTATGCATGCATTTGCCTACATGCACTTGTGCAAGCATGTGCATTTCTGTGTGCATATGTGTGTGCATGTGAGTATGTGTGTGTTTGTGTACATGCATGTGTGTGATTATTATGCATGTGTATATTTACATGAATGTGCATACATGTGTATTCATGCATTTGTATATCAATATACATATGTGTGTGCTTCTGTATGCATGTCTATGAGCCATTTTGTGAGCATGTGCATGCTTATGCATGTGTGCTCATGTGTGTATGTGTGGGTATATATGTGTACCTTTATGTGCATGTATTCTTATGTATGTGCTTGTGTGCATGTGTTCATACTGTACGAGTTTGCAAGCTTGTGAGTACGTGCATTTGTTTATGCATGTGCACACACACATTTGTGTGTGCATGTATGTTCATGAGTGTGTAGGCATGTGTGTGTGTCCATGTGTGTGCTTGTGAATGCATGTTTGTGTCTGTACTATGTTTTCATTTGCATTTGTGCTTGCATGTCTATGTATTTATACGTCTATATGCACTGTGTGTATATGTGTGTTAGAGTGCATGCACATGCAACTATGTATGTGTGTGCGTGTTTGTTTGTGAACATGAGTGCCCTTATGTGCATGCATCTACCAATTTGTCTGCATTTCTATGCTTGGGTACATGCGTGTGCATGTGTGTGCATGTCTCTAGCTTGTGTGTGCATGCTAGTGCTTGCGAGTGTGTGTGAGTTCCATGTGTTTTTATGTGTATATGCATTTTTGTGTGTCCATCCATGTGCATGTGCATGTGTGTGTGGCTGTAATGTATATGTGTGTATGTGTGTAATGCATTTACGTGCATGTGTGTGTATGTAAGTTTGTTTTTGTGTGTGTGTGCATATATGTGTGTAGGTTTGTGTGTGTATGTATGTGTTCACATGTGTGTTTACATATGTGCATAAGTTTGAATTTGTGTGCATATGTATGTGCATTACCATGTGGTTGTGTGTTTGTGTCAAATTGTGTGTACATTTGCTTGTGTTTGCTTGCTTGTGTGTGCATAGTGTGCATCCATACTCGCATGTATGTGTTTGTGTGTGCAAGCATATGTGTGTACATGTTTGTGCATTGTGCATGCATACCTTTGTTTGAGTGTGTGTGTGTGTGTGTGCATGTGTATGAGTGGGAATGCCTCTGTGCACTCTCATGCATGTGAGTAAGCATTTGTGTGTGTGTGTATGTATAAGTGCTTGTGTGTGTGTATGAGTGCTTGTGTTTGTGATTGTGTGTGTGCTTTTGTGCATGTGTGTGTTCCCTTGACAGTGTATATGTGTTTGTGTTTGTATTATGTGTGTGTGTGTGTTTATGTGTGTGTATTATTGTGTGCATGAATGTTTGTATGTTTTCATGTGTTTATTGGCATG
The DNA here is from genome assembly GCA_023846275.1 of Vanilla planifolia. Classification (NCBI taxonomy): domain Eukaryota; kingdom Viridiplantae; phylum Streptophyta; class Magnoliopsida; order Asparagales; family Orchidaceae; genus Vanilla; species Vanilla planifolia. The sequence goes on along the minus strand of CM043868.1, from coordinate 35,424,476 downwards.
CATGTGCACATGGTTATCCTTGTGTGTGAGTGTGTGGGTTTGCTTGTTTGTGTATGTACATGTGTGTAGATGTGCTATGCATGTTTTCTATTATATGTGTGTAGGTGTACGTATGTGTATAAATGTGTGTTTGCATGTTTTGGTAAACCTGGCAATGTATGTATGTGTGTATGTATGCATACATGTGTGTGTGTGTGCATGCACATGTGCACATGTGTGTCTTCATGCACACATGCGTTTATGAGTGTGTGTGTCCACGTGTGGGTTTATGCATGTGTGGGAAACGTGTGTTCATGTATGTGTACTTGCATGTGTACATGCATGTATGTGTGTGGGTGTGCCTTTTATTCCTATATGTGTGTGTGTGGGTGTATGTGTTCACACATGTGTGTACGAGTATTTCCATAGGTTCATGTGTATGTTTGTGCTTTTTTTCATGTGTGCATAAGTGGGAACATGTGTTCATGTGGTTGTGGTAATAAGTGTATGTAGTGTGTATGTGAGTGTGTGTGCAATTATGCATGTGTGTGCATGTGTTCATATGATTGATTGTTTTTCTACAAATATCAAAATTTGAATAGTCATGTTACTTCAAAGAAATCTATTTCTCTTTTTATTTCTTCTTATTCCTACATAAGTTTTATGTATATAAATTTTGGTATCTATTCTTGTTTCTTCATAAATAGTCTTCTTATCATGATCAACATCTTTTGGAGTGTTTCTTAAACTGTGCGCATGCATACTTGTGCACATGTGTGTGTGTGTGTGTGTATGTGTCTATATGTGTGTGAGTTTGTGTGTTATTGCATGTTTGGGTAAGTGTGTATGAGACCTTGTGCATGTGTGTGCATATGTGTATTAATGTTTGTGTGTGTAAGTGTGTGTGTGTGTGTGTGCAAGCACATGTGTGTTGTGTTTGTGAGTATGTGCATGTGCATTTGTGCATAGGTATACATGTGTATGTGTGTGTCTATGTTTATGCATGATTGTACATGTGTGTGCAAGTGTATATCTTGTTTTTGTGTTTGTGCTTATGTGTGTGTGAGCATGCTTCTAGGATGTGTGTTTATGCATGTTTTTGCATGGTCATACATGTATGAGTGTGCCTATGCATGTATGTGAATGCGGATGTGCATGGGTTTGTGTGGTCATGTATGCACGTGTGTCCAAATATGTTTATGTATGTAAGTGTGTCTATACATGTACTTGTGTGTATGTGTTTTTGTTTATGTGCATGTGCTTGGAAGTGCATGTTTGCATGCATGTATGTCTATGTGTGGTTATGTGTGTAAGTCTATTTGTGTGTGTGTGTGTGTGCACATGTGTGTGCATGTGCCTATGAATCTATTTGTGTATGCATGTGTCCATACATGTGTGCTTGTTTATTCAATTGTGTACATGTGTGTGCATATCTATGTGTGTGCATATCTACATGCATATGCATGTTTATAAGTGTGTGTGCACATGTTTGTGTGTATGTGTATGTGTGCATGTGTGTTTAAGTTTTCATGTGTATATATATATGTGCATGTGTGTTTTTAAGTTTGCTTGTGTGTGTGCATACACACATATATGTATGTGTGCACTTGCATTCTTATTTGCATTCTAGTGATTATCAATGTGGGTGTTTGTGTGGGCATCTATGTGTGGGTGCATGTGGGTCTATTTATATGTGTGTGCATGTACATATGTCCATGTTTGTTCTTTTATGTGTGCATATGTGGGTGCATGCCTTTGTGCATGACATGCATGTGAACAAACATGCATATGCTTGTGTGCATGTGTGTGTGTTGGTAGGTGGGTGAGTGTGTGTGTTTGTGTGTATCTGTGTATGTGCCTTTGTGTGTGTGTGTATATCTTTATTTATATGCATGTGCTGTGTATGTGTGTTCTTCTATGTGTTTGTGTGTGTGTGTGCATGTGCATATTGTGTGTACATGACAACATGTGTGCACATGTAGGAGTGTGTGCATGTGGGAGTGTGTGTGTATGTGTGCATGTATGTGTATGTGTGTGTGTGTGCTTATGTGAGCATGTGTGCATGTGTGTATGAGTGTGTGTGCTTGGGTATGTGTATGCATTCCTACATCTTTGTGTTTGTTCCTATGTACTGGCATTTACATGCATGCATGTGTACATATGTGTGTGTGTGTGTGTTTGTGCATTAGTGCGTGTATGCAAGAGTGTACATGTGTGTGTGTGTGTTATGCATGTATGTTTGTACATATGTGTGATGTACTTATGTGTGAGTGTGTGTGAAAGGTTGCTAGATTATGCGTAGGTATATGTGTATGTGCATGCATCTGTGTGTATATTTGTTTGTGGATGTAGGAGTGTGTGTGTGTGTGCACCTGTGTGTATGTGTGTGCCTATGTGTGTGTAAGTGTGTGCATGTGTTGTGTGTGCACATGCTTGTGTGTGAGTATGCATGTGCGTGTGCATTTCTAACTATGTGCATGAATAAGTGCTTGTGTGTGCATGGGTACATGTGCATGATTGTTCATATTTGTGTGAGTGAGTGATTGTGTGTGTATGAGTGTGGATTTGTGTACATTGGTTTGAAGTTTTCTTGAATATGTGTGTGAGTGTGTGCACATGTTTATGCATGTTTGTGTGTGTTTTTTCATGCAAGCACATATGAGTGTCTGCAAGCGCACGAGTGTCTGTGGATTCAGGTGTATGTGCATGTTTGTGTATGCATGGTCATGTGTGCATGTGCATGTGCATGTGTATGCATGTGCATGCTTGCTTGTGTGTGAATATTTGTATATTTGTGTGTGCATTTGTGTGTGTGTGTGTGTGTGCATGCCTTTGTGCAAGTGTGTATATTTTTACATGTTTGCATAAGTGTGGGTGCATGTGTTTGTATGCATGTGTGTCCCAATGCACTTGTGCTCATATGTGTGTGTGTGCACAAACATTTTTGTGCATGTATGTGCTGTTATTGCATTAGTGTCCAAGTGTGAGTGTGTGCATGTTTGTATTTGTATGTGCCTTTATGTGTATACATGATTATATGCATGTGTGTGGGTACATGCATTCTAATGTATTTATGTACGTGTATACTTGTCCATGTATGCATATGTTCCTGTTTGCACATTTGTGTGCATGCATGCATATTTGTGTATGTGATTATATGTGTGTACTTGTGTGTTTGTGTGATTGTGTTCATGCATGTGTGTGTGCATATGTATCTACTTGTGTGTGCATGTGTCCATGTGTATGTATGTGTGTGTGTGTGTGTGTATGTATGTTAGTGTGTGTGTGTGTGTGTGTGCATGTTTGTGTGAGGGATATGTGTATGTGTGTGTGTGTGCTTAAATTCTTGTGTGTTCATGCATGAGTATCAGTGTGTATGCACACACTTGTGTGTGTGTCAATGCATGCACGTGTGTGTGTTTATATGTGTGTGTTGGTGTTACAGTGGGTGAGCACTTTTGTGTGCCTTTGTGTGTGCATGCGGGATCCCTTCTAAGTTTTTATGAATGTGTGTGTCTGTGTGTGCATGCATGTGTATGTGTGCTTGTGTGTTTGTGTTTGTGCACATGTTTATACATCTACTTGTGAACATGTGTGTGCATGTGTGTGTGTTCATGTTTGTGTTTTTGTCAATGTGTGTGTGCTCACGTGTGTGTGCTTATGTGTGTGGGTGTACATGTATGAGTGGTGTGCATGTGCATGCATGTGTGTGTACAAATGTGAATGTGTGTGTGCTTATGTGTGTGGGTGTGCATGTATGAGTGGTGCACATGTGCATGCATGTGTGTGTACAAATGTGAATATGTGTGTGCATGTGCATACATGCTTTCTTGCATTTATCTATTTGCGTGTCTACATAGGCATGTGTGTGTGCATCTATGTGCATTTTATGTATTTGTTAGTATCTATGTGTGCTTGTGTGGTTGTGTGTGTGTGTGCAAGCATGTGTGCATGCATGTTTGTATATTTGCAAGAGCATGCATATGTGTGCCTTTTTGTGTGTATGTGTGTGTGTGTGCACATTTGTATGTACATGTGAGAGTGCATATGCATGTGTGTGTGACTGTGTGCTGCCCATTTGGGTTTTGAGTGTATGTGTGTGCCTATGTCTGCATGTGGGTACATGTGTGCATGCAAGTGTACATGTGTGTATGTGCATGCGTGCTTGTGTTTATATGTGTGTGTGATTGAGCGGTCCATATGCATATGCATTGTTGTGTATGGGTGCATGTTCATGTGTATGTGTGTGTCCATTTGCGTTTGCATGTTTGTGTGTGCCATGTGTTTGTGCATGTGTGATTGTGTTTATGCATTTGTGTTTGCATATGTGTGTATGTGTACTTATGTGCATGTGTATGCATCTGTGCATTGGCACATGTGTTTGTGTATATGTGCCTATGCATACACACACACACACACACACAGATATATATATATATATATATATATATATATATACATGTGTGTGTATGTTTGTGTATTTGTTCATGTGTATGAGCATGTGAGAGTCTGCATGTTCTTGCATGTTTGTGTGTGTGTGTGTGCATATATGCGGATGCATATTTGTATGAATGAGTACCTATGCATATATTAAAACATGTGTATGTGTGTGTGCATGTGTATGTGTGTGTTTGTGTATGTGCTTGAGTGTGCATGCATGCATGTTGGTGTGCCTGCATTTTTTTGTGTTTGTATACATTCGTGTGTGTAATGTGTGTGTGTAAGAGCATGTATATGTGTGTGCATGTGCATGTGTTGGTGCTTATGTTTTGGCATGTGCATGTGTGTGTATGCATATATCTGTGCATGTGCACATGTGAGGTTTTGTGCATGTGATTACTTGTGTATATGTGCTTGTATCATTGTGTGGGTACATGTGTGAGTACTTGTACATGTGTGTGTGTGTTGGTATGCTTGGGTGCTTATGTGAATGTGAGTGAGTGAGTGAGTGTGCATGTGTATTTTATGTGTGTGCTTTAGTGACTACGTGCATGTTTGCCTAAGTGTGTGTCCATGTGTATATGCATGTGCATGTGCATGTGCATACGTTGGTGTGTATAGGAGTGTGTGTACATATGTGCATGTGTGTGTGTGTATGCATGTCTATGTATAAATGTGTGTGTATGCATTATTGTATTTTTGTTTGTATGTGTTTAGGTGTATGCAAGTGTATGCACCCATGTGTATGTACTTGTGTGTGTGTGTATGTGTGTGCATGTGTGCATGTGTGTGCATGTATTTTCATGTGCATTTGCATGCATATCTTTGAGCTTATTTTTGTGCATGTTTGTGAGTTTGAGTGTGTGCATGTGTGTCTATGTTTGTGCTTATACATGTGAGAAAATGTCTATGTGCTTGTTCTTGGACATGCGTGTGTGTTAGTGTGCATATGTGTGTGAGTTTATGTGTTTTTGTGTGTGTGTGTGTATGCATGTATGTGTACATGTGTCTATGTGTGCTTATGTGTTTACATGTGTATTCTTGTGCATGCACTTGTGTGTGAGTTTGTTTAATTATGCATGCGTATGTGCATGTATTGCTAAGAACGTGCATGTGCATATGCATATGTGTGCATTTATCTACATGCATATGCATGTATGCATTGGTATGTATGTGTTTGTCTGCATATGAGTAGGTTTCCATGTGTGTGCATATACATGTGTGTGTCAGTGTGTGCATGGTTGTGTGTATGGGTGCATGTGTTTGTCTGTGTATGTGCACTTACATATGTTTGTGTATTTATGTGCTTGTGCATGTGCACACGTATGTAGGTGTTTGGATGCATGTTAGTGTGTATTTGTTTGTGTGTGAGGATGATAATGTGTGCATGTGTGTATGTGCATGTGTATGTCTTTGTATATGCATGTTTCTATAAGTGTGTGCACACATGTGTGTCTATGTGTATATGTCTGTTTACATGTGTGTATGATGTATGTACGTGCTTGTATGTATGCATTTGACTGTCTCTGTGTGAGTGGAGGGGGGCATCTGTGTGCGGGTGTGTGTGGGTGTACATGTGTGTGTATACGTATGTGCACATGTGTTCTTATGAGTGTATGTGTGGATGTGTATGTGAATGTGTGCATGTTGTGTGTAAGAGTAAGCATGCATGTGCATGTCTACATGTGTGTGTGTGTGTGTGTTTATATGTGTGTGCATGTGCACATGTGTCTGTGTGGGCATGTACGTGTGTGTGTGTGTGCTTATGTGTGTTTGTGTGTGTGTATGCATGTGGGTGTGTGCATGTTTTTGCATATATTATATGCATGTCTACATGTGTGTACATGTAAGAATGTGTAGGTGTGGTGTGCATGTGTGTGGGTGTCTATGTGAGCATGTGGGCATCCATGTATAAGTGTGTGTACATATATATGTGTGTGTATGCTTAACTTCTATTTGCATTTGTGGATGCATTCTTGCATGCATGCATTTGACTGTCTGAGTACGTAATTGTGTGTGTGTGTGTGTTTGAGCAATGGTGCATGTATGCAAGATTGTGCATGTGTTTGTGTATGTGTGTATGACAGCTTATGTGTGGGTGTGTGTATGTACAAGATTCAGTGTATGTGTGTGTGCAAATGTATGTGCATTTGTGCATAAATGTATGTGTGTGAGTGTCATATGCATCTATGTGAGTGTGTGTGCATGTGTGTGTGTGTATTTCCAATTGTTTGCATGGATACTTATTTGTGTATGCATGTGTGTGAAAGGGTACACATGCATATGTGTATGCATAAGTGTTTGTGTGTATGTGTGTGTGCACGTGCAGGCATGTGTGCATTCTTGTGATATAGTTTTGTGTGTGTGATTGTGTATGTACACATGTGTATGCATGTATGTCTATGTGTGTGTATGTGTGCATATGCATGTGCATATCTATGCATACATAAATATGTATGTGTGTGCACGCACGTATCCTTAAGTAAGGGTGCATGTGCATGGACGTTTGTGCATGTGTATGCATGTGTACTTATTTGTGTGTGCCTGCTTGCTTGTGTGTGTGCATGTGCATGTGTGCTTGTGTGTATGTATATGTGCATGTTTTTATGTGCATGGTTGAATTTTTTGCTTATGCATGTGCATGTATATATGCACATGCATGTGTGTATGCATTAGCATATGTCTATGTGGGTTTGTGTCTGTGCATGTGTATATGTGTGCATGTGCATGTGCATTCATGTATTTCCATTAATGTACTTTTGTGTGCATGTGTATGCGTACATGTTAGTTTGTGCATGCATGTTTAAATGTTCATGTGTAAGCATGTTTGTGTGAGTGTGTGTGCATGAATTTATGCATGTGCATGTATTTGTGAATGTGTATGTGTGCATGTGTTTATGTGCATGTGTGTTCTTGTGTGCTTCTACTTGTAAGTGTGTGTGTTCACATGTTTTTGTGCATGTGTGTCTACTGTTCTTGCATGTATCCATTTGTGAGTGTGCGAGTGTTCGTGCATGTGTGCCTAAATATGTGCACAAAATTATGTGAATGTGTGTGTATTTATGTGTGTTTAAGCTTGTGTGTGCATGGGTTCACATGTCTATTTATATGTGTATGCTTGCATGCATGTGTGTTTCTTCTTAGGTTCGTTTGTGTTGTTGTGCATGTGTGCGAGTGTGTGTGTGTGTGTGTATATCTATTGTGTATGCATGTGTGTGTGCATGTGTATGGTCATGTGTCTGCGTTTATGTTTTGTATTTGTGCATGCGAGCATGTGTTTGTGTGTTTGTAAGAGGGGTATGTGTATGGGTGTGTCTATGTATTTATGTGTGTGTATGCTTACACATGTGTATGTATGGGTGCATACACTTGTGCATGTGTGTATGTTCATGTGTGTGCTTGTGTTTGTGTGTGTGGGTGAGCATGTGCATGTGTCTTCGTCTATACATGTACTTGAGTGCTTTCTTGCATGTGTATATCCATGAGAGTGTGCATGTGTTTATGCACATGTCTATACATTTAGTTGCATGCATGTATGTCTGTACGTGTTTATGTGTGATCATGTTCATATTTCTAAGCATTTGTATGAGTGTATGTGTGTGTTTATGTGTTTTTGTGTGTATTCATGCGTGAGTAGTGCATATGTGCATGCACATGTGTATGAATGTGCATGTGTGTGTGTGCATGCATGCATGAGAGCATATGTTTGCATACTTAGGCTTGTGTGTGTCTGTATATGTGGGTGTGTGAATGTGTATGCATGTGTGTGTGCGGGTGTATGCAAGTGCATGTATGCTTCCATTCATTAGTCTATTTGTGCGTGGGTGCATGCTTGTGTGTATGTGCATCATTATGCATCTGTGTATTTGTGAGTATCTACGTGTGTGTGTGTGTGTATGTGTGCATGCATGTATGTGTGAGTATGTGTGCTTGTGCATTTGAGTTTGTGAGTTTGTGTGCTTATATATGTTTATGGGGTACATGTGTGAATGCATGGGTGCAAGTGTGTGTTTGTACATGCATGTGTCTACATGTGGTCCAGATGTGCATGTGTGTGTGTGTGAATGCATCTTCATGCATGTATATGCATGTGTTTATGTGCGTTTGTGCTTTTGTATTTGTGCATATGCATTTATATTTATGCTTGTGTGTGTGTAGGTGTATGTGTGTCCGCCTGTGTGTTTACGTACACTTGAGTACATTTGGGTATGTTTTTGTGTATGTGTATGTGTGCGTGCATCTTTGCATTTGTGCATGTGTTTGTTCGTGTGTGTGCATGTGTTTGTGCTCCTATGTGTGCATGTGTCTATGCACATGCCTATATGTTTGGTTGCATGCATGTATGTGTGTGTGTGTTTGTGTGTGTGTACATGTTCATGATTATATGCATGTGTGTGAGTGCATGTGTGTGTTTATGTGTGTGTGTATTCATGTGTGAGTAATGTGTATGTGCATGCACATGTGTGTGTACGAATGTGCACATGTTTGTGCATGCATGAGTGCATGTGTTTGCATACTTGGGCTTGTGTGTCTCTGCATATGTGGGTGAGTGAATGTTTATGTGTGTGTGTGTGTGTGGGTGTGGGTGTATGCATGTCCATGTGTGCTTGCTTGCATTAGTCTATTTGTGCATGGGTGCATGCTTGTGTGTATGTCCATCATTATGTGTGTGTATTTATGAGTATCGATGTGTGTGCGTATATGTGCATGCATGCTTGTATGAGTGTGTGTTCTTGTGCATTTGAGTTTGTGAGTGTGTGCTTATATATGTTTGTGGGAACATGTGTGAGTGCACATGTGCAAGTGTGTATTTGTACATGTGTCTAGGTGTGGTCCATATGTGCATGTGTGTGTGTGTGTGTGTGAGTGTATTTTCATGAAGGTATATGCATGTGTTTATGTGTGTTTGTGCTTTTGTATTTGTACATATGCATTTATATGCATGCGTGTGTGTGTGTATATGTGTATGTATGTCCACTTGTCTATTTACGTACACGTGTACATTTGGGTATGTGTTTGTGTATGTGTATGTGTGTGTGCATCTTTGCATTTGTGCATGTGTGTGTGTTTGTTTGTGCATGCATGCTTGTGTTCATTTGTTTGTTCATATGTGTGAGCGTGTGTGTTCATGAGTGTGTGTGTATGTGTGTGCATGTCTGTGAGTGTGTGCAAGTATATGTGAGCATATATGCTAATAGGTGCATATGTGTGTGCATGCTTGTGCATGTCTATGTGTGTGTGCGTGCATGTGCATGAGAACACATGCATTCGTGTTGGTTTGCATATAAATATATGTACATTTTTGTGTATATGTGTGCTTGTGTCTATCCATGTCTGGTGTCATTGCATGTATGTGTAAGTGTGTGTGTGTGTATGTGTGCGTATGTGTTTGTGTGTGCCTATGCTTGTGTCTGTCCATGCATGGTGCCATTGCATTAATGTGTAATTGTGTGTGCATGTGCATGTGTGCATGTGTACACATGTGTGTTTGCATAGGTGCACATGTTTTTTTGCATGTGTGTGAGTAAATGTTTGATTGTGTGGATGCATATAGGCATATGTGCTTGCATGTGATATATGTGTGTGTACATGTTTGTGCATGCATAAGCACACATACTTGCATGTGTGCACATGTGTCTATGTATGAATGTGCATGTGAATGTGTGTGATTGTATGATCATTTGTATGTGTCTACATGTGCATGTGTGTGCATGCATGCTAGTGTTTTTATGTGTGTGTGAGTGTGCATGTGTGTATATGTGTTTTGTGTATTTATGTATTTGTGACTATATTTTTGTATGCATATATGTGTGCATCTATGTGTGTGTGAAAGGGCATGAGTGTTTGTGTGTGTGTACCTATGCATGTGCATGTGTGCTCGTGTATGTGTGTAGATGTGTGTATCTATGTGTGTGTTGTTGTGTTTGTGTGATTGTGAGCATGTGTGTGTATGTGGGCATGTGCATGGTTGCTTTTGTGTATGTTTGCATGCACTTATGTGTGTGAGCATGTTTGCATTCATGTGTATGGATTTGTGTGTGCTTACTTGCATGCATGTATACTTATTTGTGTGTATGTGTGTGTGCCTACATGCGTTTATGAATTTGTGTGTGCGTGCATATGCATCAGAATGTTTGTGAACATGTTTACATGGGTATGTTCATTTGTGTACATCTGCTCACACATGTGTGTGCATGGGTGCATATATGTGGGTGTACATTTGTGTATACATGCAAGTTTGTTTATATGTATGTGTAGGGAAGAACTCATACATGTGTGTGGGTGGGTGTAGTTGTTGTGTGACTGCATGTCGGTGTGCACCTGTGTTCATGTGTGCATGTACATGTGCGTGTGCTTCTATGTGTGCGTATGTGCATGTGTGTGTGTTCATGCATCTTTGTGTGTGGTAGCATATGCATGCATGGGTGTGTTTATGCATGCTTGTGTGTGCATGACTATGCGTGTGCTTATGTACACATGTGTATGTATTAATCTATGTGTTTGTGCATGAGTGTTTGTATTTGTGCATTTGCATAAATGCATGCATGTGTGTTTATGTGTATGTGGGCAAGAGTTTGAGGGTGTGTGCACATGCATGTGTGTGTATCTGTGCATGTGTATGTTAGTGTATATTTGTGTGTGTGTTTGTTTGCATGTGTGTGTGTGAGAGAGCATTTGTGGGTGAGTGTTTGAGTGTTTGTGTATATTTGTGCACATGTGTTTGTGTATACATGTATACGTGTGTGTTTGTACTTGCTTTTTGTAACTATAAATTTGTGTATGTGTTGTGCATCAGTTCTTACATGTGTGTATGTGTTTATATTTGTGTATATGCATGTTTGTGTGCCTATGTGTGTCTGCATAATTGTGTGCGTACGAGTGTGTGTGCGTGTATGTGTGCATTTGTGCATGTTAGCTTGTTTGTGCATGTATAAGTATGTGCTTATGCATATGTGTAGATGGTCATACTATTTGTGTGTGTGTGTGTAAATGCCTGTGTGAGTTTGTGGGTGCATGTGTGTGGTTCCATGCATGCAGATGTCTTTGTCGTTGTGCATGTTCATATGTCTATATGTGTGTCTACTTGTCTGTGCATTTGTCCAAGTGCATGTATGTGCGTTTGTGTATGTGTGTGTGTGGATATTTTTGTATGAGAGTGGGTTGTGTCAATATGTGTGCAAGTGCATGTGTTTTCATGTGTGCATGCATGCACACACATTTGAGTGTGTGGGTACATGCATGTGATAGTGTGTTCATGTTTATATGTACTTGTATGTATGCTTGATTTTGCATGTGTATACAGGCACACATGTGTGTGGGTGTGAGCATGTCTATGTCCTTGTATTTGTCTTTGTCTATGTGTGTGTGTGTGTGTTCATGTATGGGTGCCTGTGTGTGTGTGTTTATGTGTCAGTGCATGTATATGTGTGTGCGTGTGTGCATGTTCTTGTGTGTACTTGCATGTGTGTGTATGTTTATGTTCTTGTGCATGTGTGCACATGCATTCGTGCATGGGTATGTATGTGGTGTGCATGCTTGTGTATGTGTTCATTTATGTTTATGTTTTAGAGGGTATGTGTGTATGTGCATGTGTTTATTTGTTTACATGTGCGCATGTGTGTGTCTACTCATGTGTGACTTTTTAATGTGTTTCAACATGTGTATGTTTGTGTAGGTGTGTGCTTATGTGCATGCATGCATGTGTTTATGTGAGCACATGCATATGTATATGTCTTTGTGTTTGTGTCAAGCCCCCACCTACATCAATATCATTAGATCACAAGATGAACATCAGAGTTGCGAGATACAGTATCTAATTGAGGACAAATAAACAAACCCAAGGTGGGGACCCGACGGTAAGACAAACACTAACTCAAAATCCAAAGTATATATGTAAAGACATGTTTTTAAACATTTAATCACACTAAAACTTTCCCTCTCACACATCTCTTGGAAATGACTCTTCTGTAGCAGCACCATTCCTATCTCTCGGTGCAGTGGTTTCATGACCTGTGATGTAAGCATTAAATGAGATTTTACACATCTCAGTAGATAAATCCATATAGTTAACCAAGTAACTAAAAAGGCATAACAAAATACCATAAACAATAAAGATGAATCATATGCATCAAGATAAAACAATACCATATGTCATATATATAAGGTAATGCCAAATAAAAACCATAAAGAAATGCCAGTTCCTTATATAGTGTGTTATTATCGAGCCCAATTCCCTTTGATGCATTATTTTCTGGATCCAATCATCATCATGACCTCTAGCCGACATCCAACCAAGCACATAACACTAGGCATATATCTGATCCGAAGATCGATACCCTGCAACACATGCTGAGCCTAGTGCCACCGGGCAGGTATGGTACCATACCCTACAACACATGCTGAGCCTGGTGTAAATCATCATGGAGTCATAACACAATGTACAACACTAGGCAGATATCTGATCCAAAGATCGATACCCTGCAACACATGCTGAGCCTAGTGGTGAGGATAATGTTCTCTGGGAATCCATTTTTACTACCATTTCCAATCATAATTCCAAACAATTATGCCATATCAAAAGACCTTTCATGTCCTATTATTTCTTGCTTTTTATTTCATTATCATACCATGTTATTTTTTCATTTTCAGTTTTTATGCAAATGCATAAGTAATCCATACCATAGTATTTCTTTCTTTTTATGCCATAAACATATGCAACAATCACAATTCTATAACAATAAGAAAAGCATGTAGAAACACATAATATTGTACTACTTCATAGGGTTGGGAATTTATCTACTTGGATTTGTTGTACCAAATTTTCTTGTCCACTTCTAATTGTTTTGATGTCCTACAAGGCCATGGTCATAAATTAAAATATGTTTATTAACCAAAAGTGCTTTCTGAAAAGCTTTCCCATACAAACCCCCAAAAAAATCCAATAATCAGTTTACGCGGGCGCTGGACCGCCCACACCCGATGCTGGACCGGTCACACTCGGCGCTGGACCACGTGCTCTCGAAGCGCTGGACCGTGCCTATCGGTACTGGACCGCGCACACTCGGCGCGCTGGACCGCTGGCGTTTGGCAGCCAGGTTCAGTAGCGTACTCGGTCCCAAGGCGTGGACTGGTTTTTTGCTATCTCTCTCTCTCTCTCCTGTACGTCCGGCAAAACCGAAATATTTCGCCGGCGAATTCGAAATCTCTTGCGTCTCTCGCCGGCCAATTGACCACCACTCACCGTAAACACTTATAAAACCCGACGACAAAACAAACAAAATTCTCACCTTCGTCGACCGTCGCCGTCGCGTGCTGGAAATCACGAAAATCCTCGCCGACCGTCGCTGTCGTGTTCGCAGATGTGCGCTTGAAACGCAAATGGGTCGGGTTTTATAACGCGTTCGGAACCGACTTGCCATGAACCGCATTTTTCAGAAAACCCCTTCTAAATTTAGTATTTGCAAATATATCCTCAGCCAAATCGAATTTGAACTAAGCCGACATTTAAAAATTACAAATCTATCCTCAACGTTACAAATTTATCCCAAATTTTAAAAATTCATAATTTATTCATTAGAGCTCCAAAAATTACAAATTAAACATCGTTGGATTCATCTCAAAATGCTCTTTCTTTTAAGCAAATAAAATAAATAAAATAAAGAAAACTAGGGCTGTTACAATCTTCCCTCCTTTTAAAAATTTCGTTCCGAAATTTAGAACAGTTCTGGATACCGAGTGATCATATCTGTCGCTGCTTTCCATGTAGCTTCTCTTTCTGTTTGACCGTGCCACAAGACTTTAACCATGGGAATAACCTTGTTTCTTAGCTTTTTCTCTTGTCGATCAAGGATCCTCACTGGTGTTTCTGGATAAGACAGATCTTTCTTAATTTTGATGTCTGGATCTATGTAATTCACCACATGAGAGGGATCTAGAATGTATCTCCTTAAAACTGAGACATGAAAAATATTATGTACTTCTGTCAATTGAGGTGGTAAAGCAGTCGGTATGCCACTTGTCCAACCCTTTCTAATATTTGAAAAGGACCAATGAATTTAGGTTTAAATTTTCTTATCCTTCCAAACCTGACGATATCTTTTGTTGGACATACTTTAATAAATACATGCTCTCCTTCTTGAAATTCTATCATTCGGTATTTGATATCATAGTATTTCTTCTATCTGTCCTGGGCTGCTTTCATTCTTTCTCAAATAGTTTTGATCTTTTCAGTTACTTCTTCCACAAATGCAGGACCCATCAAACTTATTTCCTTCCCCTCATTCCAACATAAAGGTGATTGACATTTTCTACCATAAAGTGCTTCATTTGGAGCCATTCCAATGCTAGACGGATAACTGTTATTATAAGCAAATTCTACCAGCGGCAAGTGACTTTCCCAATCTCCTTCAAAATCTAAAATGCAAAGTCGTAGTAAATCCTCCAAAGTTTTTATAGTTCTCTCTGATGGACCATCTATTTGAGGATGGAAGGCTGTACTGAACCTTAAACTTGTACCAAAATCTTGATGTATACTCTTCCAAAAGTGAGAAGTGAATTTAGGATCTCTATCAGAGATAATAACTTTTGGTATCCCATGCAACTTGATAATTTGTTTTACATATTCATGAGCTAAGTTTTTAGCAGAATAAGTTGTCTTTATAGCAAGAAAATGAGTAGTTTTTGTTAGTCTATCCACAATTACCCAAATTGCGTCATGACCTACCGATGATCTTGGAAATCCAACTACAAAATCCATTGTCACTTCCTCCCATTTCCATTCTGGTATTGGCAATGACTGTAGTAATCCTCCTGGCTTTTGTTGTTCTCCTTTCACTTACTGACAAATTAAACACCTTTGAACCCAATTAGCCACATCTTTTTTTAACCTTGGCCACCAATATTATTGTCTTAACTCTTGATATATTTTATTCTCTCCTGGATGTATGGAATAACGAGAGTTGTGAGCTTCTTTTAATAGTAATTCTTTGAGTTGCTGATGTGCTGGTATACATAATCTATCTTGAAATCAGAGTAGACCATCCTGATAAATTTTAAATTCAGATTCTTGTCCTTCGCAGACCCTTTGGATTATCTTTTGTAGTTCTGGATCTTCAGCCTCGTCTTCTTTAATTGACATCAACCAATCTGGACTTACAGATAGATGGGCTAGTAATGTCGTGTTTCTTTGTATTTCAGATTCCAACTGTAACTTGTCCATCTCAAAGATCAATTGCTTTTCTTCTAAGATAGTTAATAAGCTATTATCATTAGCTTTCCTACTGAGAGCATCTGCCACCACATTTACTTTACCTGGATGATATGTGATTTCCACATCATAATCTTTAATAAATTCCAAACATCTTCTTTTCCTAAAATTTAATTCCCTTTGAGTGAAGATATATTTTAAGCTCTGATGATCAGTAAATACCATATATTTAACTCCGTATAAGTAATGTCTCCAAATGTTTAGGGCAAAAATGATAGCTGTTAACTCCAAGTCATGCACAGGATAATTGTTTTCATGTGTCTTAAGCTGTCTAGATGCATAGCTAATTACCTTGTGATATTGTATCAATACACAGCCTAGCCCTTACAATGAGGCATCACTGTATATCTGATAACCTTCTGTGCCTTCTGGCACTGCTAGAATTGGAGCTATAATTAATTTCTCTTTCAGTATTTGAAAGCTATTCTCATAAGCTGCATTTCATTCAAATTTTGTTGCTTTCTGTGTTAAGGTGGTTAATGGTGTGACAATCTGAGAAAAGCCCTTGACAAATTTTCTGTAATATCCAACTAATCCCAAGAAGCTTCTGACCTCCGTCACTGTTGTGGGTCTTGGTCGATCGATGATAGCTGAAATCTTTTGTGGATCCACAAAAATCCCTTCTGCACTGACAACATGTCCTAAGAAAATGACTTTGGATAACCAAAACTCATATTTCGAGAATTTGGCATATAATTGTTTTTCTCTAAAAGCCTGTAATGTTAAATGCAAATGTGTACCATGTTCTTCCAAAGATTTAGAATATATTAAGATATCATCAATAAAGATAATAATAAAGTGGTCCACATATTTCTTGAACACTCGATTCATTAAATTCATAAATGTTGCTGGTGCATTAGTTAGCCCAAAGGGTAGTACTAAGAATTCATAGTGTCCATACCTGGTTCTGAAAGCTGTCTTTGGAACATCTTTCAACTTGATTTTTAACTGATGATATTCAGATCGCAAATCGATTTTTGAAAATACAACTGCTCCATGTAACTGATGAAACAACTCATCAATCTGAGGCAAAGGATATTTGTTTTTTATGGTGATTTTATTGATTTCTCGATAATCCATGCACATACGAAAACTACCGTCCTTCTTTTTCACAAATAAGATAGGTGCTCCCCATGGGGAGACACTTGGCCTAATAAATCCTTTGTCTGATAATTCTTGTAGTTCAGTAGGTGCCATACGATAAGGAGATTTTGAAATTGGTTCAGCACCTGGAATCAATTGAATTTTAAATTCAATTTCTCTATCTGGGGGTAACCCTGATAATTTCTCTAGAAAGACATCCAAATATTCTTTAACTATCGGTACTTTTGAGGGTTGACAAAATTGTTGATCCAAGTCCACAATAGATGCCAAACATCCAGCACATCCTTTCTTTAGTAGCTTCTGGGCTTTGAGCATAGTTATGATAGGAATTTTTCTCCCTTGACCAAAATAGATTAATTTATCTTCTCTAGGGATTGCAATTTCAATTCTCTTTTCATAGCAATCTATTTTTACTTTATGCTCAAACAACCAATCATGGCATGGATTGGTCAGATAGACCCTAATCTACATTCTCCCATATGCCATTTTTCACATTTCTCATATCTACTCGTTCCACTTGAACTCAAACTAGCTCTACTAATGCTCGATTCATATGGTCTGAACCTACTAGGTCTTGAATGTTTCTTCTCTTGAAAAACTAAGACTATATTTTATTTTTTTCTTGTAAATCTGAATTTAGACTTTACAGAATCAAATCTTTTCTTCTTTTCCTCATTAGTAGTTGCCAGCAAACTGAGTTCCAGTTCAACCATGCGACATGCTCCAATAATTCCACGTAGTTTGTTGTTCGAACTACTACTAAAGCTGACCGAATTTCGTCCCATAGGCCTCGTCAAAACATGTAACACTGTTGTTCTTCAAGTGTTACTAACTGAGGTACATATTTAGCCAGGTAGGAGAATTTGATTTCATATGCAGTAAGTGATAGATTTTCTTGCCTGAGATTATTCAATACTTCCCTCATTTTGGCTTTGATTGACAGAGGCATATACCATTGCTCAAATTCTTTTGTAAAGTCTTCCCAAGAAATATCTTTCATTGTTCGGCTAGAAAATCAAAGCTGATGTTGAGAACTCCACCACAATCTGGCAACATCTTTGAGTACCAAAATTGCCAAGGCCACTTTTCTATCATCTGAGCAAGATATCCCTTCAAAGATAATATTCATTTGTTCAAGCCAATTTTCAGCAATCATGGGATCCTCTTCCCCATCAAAAGAAGGGGGATGCATCCGCTAAAATTGATCAACCACCAAATCGATAGATGCCTCTCCTTTGTGGCTACTAGTACTTCCAATGGATCGCAACAAAGAAACTAAGGTTTGCGCTAATTCTTGTTGTGTATCTCCTTGCTGCTCTCTTTCTTTATCCTTCTCTATACTTCCAGATGCAGATCTTTTCATGTCTGAAGTTTATTGCAATCCTGTAAAATCACATAAGTTATTTGACAACTAATGCCTAAGTGAATTAACACTAAAGATGCAAATGCATATGCTGTGCTGGTGTCCTCACTCCCTTTTCCCACCTATTTTTGAACCAAAGCTCTGATACAACCCTATCAAGCCCCCACCTACATCAATACCATTAGATCACAAGATGAACATCAGAGTCACGAGATACAACATCTAAATGTGGACAATTAAACAAACCCAAGGTGGGGACCCGTCGGTAAGACAAACACTAACTCAAAATCGAAAGTATATATATAAAGACATGTTTTTTAAAATTTAATCACACCAAAACTTTCCCTCTCACACATCTCTTGGAAACGACTCTTCTATAGCAGCACCATTCCTATCTCTCGGTGCAGTGGTTTCATGACCTGTGATGTAAGCACTAAATGAGATTTTACACATCTCAATAGATAAATCCACATAGTTAACCAAGTAAATAAAAAGGCATAACAAAATACCATAAACAATAAAGATGAATCATATGCATCAAGATAAAACCATACCATATGTCATATATATAAGGTAATGCCAAATGAAAAGAATAAAAAAAATGCTAGTTCCTTATATAGTGTGTTATTACTAGGCCCAATTCCCTTTGTTGCATTATCCTCTGGATCCAATCATCATCATGACCTCTAGCCGACATCCAACCAAGCACATAACACTAGGCATATATCTGATCCGAAGATCGATACCCTGCAACACATGCTGAGCCTAGTGCCACTGGGCAGGTATGGTACCATACCCTACAACACATGCTGAGCCTGGTGTAAATCATCATGGAGTCATAACACAACGTACAACACTAGGCAAATAACTGATCCAAAGATCGATACCATGCAACACATGCTGAGCCTAGTGGTGAGGATAATGTTCTCTGGGAATCCATTTTTACTACCATTTCCAATCATAATTCCAAACAATTATGCCATATCAAAAGACCTTTCATGTCCTATTATTTCTTGCTTTTTATTTCATTATCATACCATGTTATTTTTTCATTTTCAGTTTTCATGTAAATGCATAAGTAATCCATACCATAGTATTTCTTTCTTTTTATGCCATAAACATATGCAACAATCACAATTCTATAACAGTAAGAAAAGCATGTAGAAACACATAATATTGTACTACATCATAGGGTTGGGAATTTATCTACTTGGATTTGCTGTACCAAATTTTCTTGTCCACTTCTAATTGTCTTGATGTCCTACAAGGCCATGGTCACAAATTAAAATATGTTTATTAACCAAAAGTGCTTTCTGAAAAGCTTTCCCAAACAAACTCCCAAAATAAATCCAATAATCAGTTTACACGAGCTCTGAACCGCCTGCGCCTGACGCTGGACCTTGCACACTCGGTGCTGGACCACGTGCTCTCTGCGCTGGACCGCGCGCCCTAGGCACTGGACCGCGCACACTCGACGAGTTGGACCGCCGGCGTTCGGCAGCCCTGTTCAGTAGCGTACCCGGTCCAAAGGCGTGGACCAGTTTTTTGCTCTCTCTCTCTCTCCTGTACGTCCGGCAAAACCGAAATATTTCGCCGACTAAATCGAAATCTCTTTGTCTCTCGCCGGCCAATTGACCACCACTCACCGGAAACACTTATAAAACCCGACGACAAAACAAACAAAATTTTCACCTTCGTTGGCCGTTGCGGACGAGTTCCGAAAATCACGAAAATCCTCGCCGGTCGTCACTGTCGTGTTTGCAGAAGTGCGTTTGAAACGCACATGGGTCGGTTTTTATAACGAGGTTGGAACCGACTTGCCATGAACCGCATTTTTCAAAAAACCCCTTCTAAATTTAGTATTTGCAAATATATCCTCTGCCAAATCGAATTTCAACTAAGCCGATATTTAAAAATTACAAATCTATCTTTAACGTTACAAATTTATCCCAAATCTTTAAAAATTCATAATTTATTCATTAGAGCTCCAAAAATTACAAAATTAAACATCGTTGGATTCATCTCAAAAATCTCTTTCTTTTAAGCAAATAAAATAAATAAAATAAAGAAAACTAGGGCTGTTACAGTTTGTGTTTTGTGTGTGTGTTTTTGTGCTTGTGTGGTTATGTGTGTGTGTGTTTGTGCTTGTGTGCTTGTGTGTGTGTGTACATGTGTGTGTGCAAATGTGTATGTGCATGTGTGTAATTATGTGCACCTACCTATGTATTCGTGCTTCTGTGTGCATGTGTGTTTATTTCTTTGTGTGTGTGTGTGTGTGCATATGGGTTTGCATGTGTCTTTGGATGTGGGAGTGTGCATTGTTTACATGTGTATGTTTGTATGTGTGTGTGCATGTGCAAGTGCCTATGCTTGGTGTGTTTGCGTATGTTAGCCACATTTGCATTCTTGCATGTGTGCATTTGTTTATGTGTCTATAGGCCTATGTGTTTGTGCTTGTCAGTGTGTGTGGGTGCTTACATGTGTGCATGTGGGTGTGTATGTGTGTGCATGTGTGTGATTGCGGGTGAATGTGGGTCTGTGCACTTGTGTGTGCATGTGTATGCATGTATGCATACGAGTGTGTGCATGTGTGAGTGTGTATTTATGTGTGTGTGTGTTTGTACTTGTGTATTTATTTACATGTGCATGTATGTGTGCTTTTAGATGTGTATGTCTTTGTGGATGTTTGTGTGAGAAGGAGCAAGTGTGCTCAAGTGTGCATGTATGCATATGCAAGTGCAAATATGTGTATGGGGGTGTGTGTGCTTTGTGCATGTATGACATGTGTGTTCTTTTGTGCATTCAGGTGTGCATGTGTCCATGTGCATGTAGATGTTCTCATTTGTGAATCCTTGATTGTGGATTTGAGTGTGTGCATGGGCATGTGTGTGTGTGTATATGCGAGTGCATATGTGTGCATGTCCACATGTGTGAATGCTCTTGTACATGCATTTATATGTGTGTTTGTGCACTTCTATGCATGTGATGATGTGCTTGTGCTTGTGTGCATGGGTATGGTTGTGTGTGTGCATTTGTGGGTGCATATATATGCCTTTGTGTGGGTGCATGTGTGTTGGTTTTTTGTGCCTTTGAGAATCTATGTGTGCATGTGTGCCCAAGCATGTGTGCATGTGTATATGTCTGTTTGCATGCTTGCATGCAAATGTACATGTGTTTGAATGCTTGCATGCATACATGTGTGGATGCAAGTGTTAGTTTTTCTATGTGTGTGAGTATGTCTATGTGTTTGCATACATGTGTGTTCATGTATTTTTGTAAGCATATTTATTTGTATGCATGTGGTTGTGTGCATGTGTGTGCTTATGTGTATATGTTCTTGTGTATTTGTGCAAGCATGCAAACATGTGAACGTGTTGGTGCATTCATTCATGTATGTGTGTGCATGCATACTTGGGTGTGTATGTGCATGCGTGTGTGTACATCTGTGTGTGTGAGTGTGTGTGCTTTTTCTTGTGCATACAAGAATATACGTGGGAGTGGAGGTTTTTGTGTGTGTGAGTGCATGTGTGCATGGACATGCATGTGTGTGCTCATGTGCATGCATTTTGAGTATGTGCTTGTGCACATGTATGCATGTAAAGGTGTGCAAGTGTATATGCATGCCTGTGCATGTGTGTGGGCATAGGTGTGTGCATATATTCAAGTGCATGTATGATTACACATGTGTATGCTCATGTGCTAATACATGTGTGTTAGTTTTCTTAAGCCTGTAGGTGTGTGCATACATGAGTGTGTTTGTGTGCATGTGCATGTATTTGCATGTTTGTATGTATATGTTTGTGTATTTGTGTGCTTGCATTCATGTGTGTGTGTGCATACATGTATCTGCCTATGTCTATGCATCTGTTTGTGTGTACATACATGTGTGTGCACATGTTTGTGTGTCAGTGTGTTTGTTTATGTGCATGTCTTTATGTGTGTGTGTGTGCCTACTTTTGTGCATGTATACTTGTGTGCTTGTTTTATGTGCATGTGTTTGTGTGTGTATGTGCATGTGTGCACGCGTTTGTGTTATCTTGCAATTGTGCTCGTACGTATGTTTCTATGTGTATGTGCATTCATGCTTGTGCTTGTGCTCGTGTATGCGTGAGTGATGTGTACATGTGTGGTTGTTTGTGTGCATGGGTGCTTGTGCACTTATGTGTGTGTGTGTGTTCATGTGCCTACATATGTGTGTGTGTGTTTCTATGTGTGTGTGTGCATGTGCATGTGAGTTCATGGGTGCATGCATGTGTGTGTGTGTTTGTGCCTACATGTGTCGATGTTTGGGTACTTGTTTGTGTGTGTGTGTATGCATGTGTATGTGTGTGTGTGTGTGCATGTACGGTTGTGTGTGTATGTGTTTGCTTGTCTGTCTTTGTGTGTGTGTGTATGTTTATGTGTGTGCATGTGTGTATGTGCATGTGTGTGTGTATGTGGATTTAGGGGCATGTTTATATGCATATGTGTATCTATTCATTTGCACATGTGAACGTGAGTGTGTAGGTGCATGTGTGTGTCTATGTCAATGTGTGTGGCTATGTGTGGGTATTTATATGTGTGCAACTATGTGTGACACTACATGAGTGCATTTGTGTTCATGCATGTGTATGGTGTATGTGTGTCTAAGCATGTGTGTATGTGCATGTATGATTGTATTTGTATGCATGTGTGTGTATGTGCATGTGAAAATGTGTTTGTGTGTACATGCATTTGCATGTGTATGCGTATATGTGAACATATGCACGTGCGAAAGTGTGTGTGCACGTGTGTGCATTTATGAGAATAAATAGCACACGTGCACGCATGTGTGCATGTGATTACAAGTGTATGATTGTGGGTGCATTTCTTCGTGTAAGTGTGGGTGCATACATGTGTCGATTTGTGCATGTGTGTGTGCGTGTTTACTGACATGACTTTGTGTGTGCATTGTTGTGCATGTGTGTGTTATGTGTACATGTGTGTGTGTGTATGCATATATGCATTTGTGTGTGTGCATGTGTGTGTGTTTTTGCATTTGCATGTATGCACATGTGTGTGTCTGTGAGTGTGCATGTGTGTATGTGTTCATGTGTATAGTTGTGTGTGTGGATATTTGTATGTGTACAAGTGTATGAGGCTGTGTATGAGTGCATATGTGTGCGTGTGGGCATACGATCACAAGTGTGTGTGGGTGCATGCTTTTGTGTGTTAATGTATGCATGTGTATGTGTCTGTAAGCTTTATGCAAGTGTGTGTACTTTTGTTTACATGTCTATGTGCATCTGCATGTGTGTCTATATGCTCATATGTGTTGGTGCATGTGTGTGCTAGTGCACACGGGTGTACATGTGCATGTGAGTGCATTTGTGTATATGTATGTGCATGTGTGTATGCATGTGTGTGTGTGCATGTGTTTATATGTGTATGCATATGTGTGTGTACGTGAGTTTCATCTGTGTATGTGTGTGCATGTGCATGTGAGTGCTTGCATACATGTGAGCATGTGCTTTCATGTATGTAAGCATTCATCCATATATGTGTGCATCTATGTGTGTGTGTGTACATGTATAAATGTATGCATATTTGTGTATGTGTGTGTGTGTATGCTAGCATGTGTCGGGGCTTGTGTGTGCGATTATGTTTATGTAAGAGTGTGTTTACATTTGTGTATGTGTGCATGTATATGTGTGCATGTGCATGTGTGTGTACACCTATGTGTGAGTGTTTGTTTGTGTGTATGTGTGCATATATATACACTTGTCTCTTTGTAAGTACATGTGAGTGTGTATAAGTATGTGCATGCTTGTGCATATGTATGTGTGTGCACATGTAGGTGTGTGTGTCAGAGTGTGCTTCCATGTGTGTGTGTGAGTATGTGTGTGCTTGCACGCCTGTGCATGTGACTATGTGTGCATGTTTGTGTTTGTATATGTGTATGTGTGCATGTTCATGTACTTTTATGTCTGCCTTTTTTGCATTTAAATCTGCTTATATTTGTGTATGTGTGCTTGAGTGAGGGTGCATTTGTTTGTGTGTGCATGCTAATAGGTGGCTATAGACATGTGTGCAAGTATTTCTCTGCTTGTTTGTGCGTGTGCATCCATGTGTCAGTTTTTTGTGTGTGTATGTGTGTGCATTTGTATGCATGTGTGTGTGTGCATGTGCATGAGTGTTGTATATGTGCTTATGTCTATGTGGTTGCATGTGTGTGTGCTTATGTGCATCCAGCCATATGTGTGTGTGTGTGTCTTTGTGTTTATGAGTGTGGACATGTATGTGTGCATGTACAAGTGTATGTATGAGTGTGCATCTATGTATGCATGTTAGTGTGTTTGTATTCTTATGAGTGTGAGCATGCATGCATGCAATGAAGTGTGTATGTGCACTCACTTGTACGCATGTTTGTGTGTTTTGTATATGTGAGTTTGTGTATGTGTGGGTGGGCATGTGTGAGGGTGTGTATGAGTGTGTGTGCATGTGTACTTGTGTGTGTATGATTCTGTGTGTGTGTGTGTGTTTATGTGCATGCCCTTGTGTATGTGTCTGTGTGTGTGCATGTGTGAGTGCGAGTGTACGTGTGTGCATCTCTGCATATGTGTGTGCTTGCATGTGCACATATGCATATGGTTTTGTATGCTCATGCACTTGTGTGCATGTGTGTGTGCTGCTTGTGCTTGTGTGTAGACATGTGTGTGTGTATGTGCATATATGTACATATTTGTATGTGTGTCTATGCATGTGAATGCATATATATGTGCATGTGCATGACAACATATGATTCTGTGTCTATATGTGTGTGTGTGCTTATGTATGTATGTGAGTTGGTGCAAGTGTGCATGCACATGTGTGTATTTGTACATGTATGTGTGCGTGTGTGTTGTGCATGCGAGTGTTGCATATCCATTTGTGTGGTTTTGGGCTTGTGTGCGTGTGCCTGTGCTTGCATGTTTATGCATGTGTGCATTTGTGTTGTGTGTGTGTGTGCTTATGTGTGTGCATGTGTTCCTTTGTCTTTGTTAGTGTGTGTGCATGAGTTTTGTTGTTGTCCATGTGCATGTGCGTGTATGTCTGCATCCATGTGCATGTATGTATGTGTGTGTAGGTGTGTGTGTGAATGAGAATGTGTGTCTGTGTGTGTCTCTATGTACATGTGTTTGTTTGTGTAAACATGTGCGTGTGCATGTGTGAGCCTACATATGTGAGTTTGTGTTTATTTGTGTGTATTTTTGCAAAGGTGTGTGTGCATTTGTGCATGTGCACATGCTTGTGTATTCATGTGTGTGGGTATGTTTTGGTGTTGTGTGTGTGTGTGTATGTGCAAGAGTGCATATGTGTGCATGCACTTGGGCACATGTGTGTGCATGTGTGTGTGATCATGTGCTTGTGTTTGATAATGCATGTGTGTCTACATGTTTGTATGCATGTGTTTTCATGTGAGTGTTCCTCTTTGTGCTTGTGTGTGAGTGTTTCTACACGTATGTGTGCATGTGAGTATCCACATGTATGCAAGCATGCTTGTTTATGCATGTGTGCTTGTGCATGTGCTTGTGTGCGTTTGCTTATGCTTGTGTGTGTGTGCCTATGTGTGTGTGTATGCAGTCATATATGTGCATATATACATTCAAGTGTGTATGCATGAGTTTGTGTGTGTGCTTGTATACTTGTGTGGGTGCATATTTTTCTACATATGTTTACATGTATGTGTTTGTGTGTGTGAGTGTATATATACATACTTTTGAAAGCTTTTGTGCCTATGTTTGGGAGTGCACATGTGTGTGTACGCATATGTGATTGTGTGTGTCTATGTGCATGCATGGGCATGTGTATTTATGTTGTCATGAGTGTGTGTCTTGTGTGTGTTTGTGCAAATGTGTGTTTGTGTGCATGCATATGGGTTGGTATGTGTGGTTGCGTAGGAGCAAGTGCATGCATGGGTGTGTGCATGTGTCTGAGTACGTGTTTGTGTGTGTGTGCACTTGCATGTGAGTTTTGTTTGAATGTTTATATGTGTGTGCGTGGGCATGCATATGAGCAAGAATTTGTGTGCATAGCTGTATGTGCATGTGCCTATGTGTGAGTGTATTTGTGTGTGTGTGTGTGCATAGGAGTATGTGTGTTTGTGCTTGTGTGTATGTTTGAGCATATGTGTGCATGTTTGTCAACATGTGTACGTGGGTGTGTGTGGTTGTGTGTATGCATATGTGTGGGTGTGTGTTGTTGTCTGTGTGCACTTGTACATGTTGGTGTGTGCATATGTGTGTGTGTGTGCATGTGTGTTTGGATGTGTGTGTGTGTATGTATGTATGTTTGTGTGGATTTGTGTGTGAGTTTTGTGTGCATGTGTGTGTACTTTTGTATATGTGTGTGTAGGAAAACATGTGTATTGTATGTATGTTTGTGTTATTATGGGTGCATTCATTTGTGTGTGTGTATTCACTTTTGTATATGTGTCAATTCTTATTGTGTTTGTATGTGTGTGCACCAGCATCTTAGTAGATATGCATGCATACTTGCAAGCATATGTGTGTATATTTGTGTGTATGTTTTTGTGTGTGTTTGTAGGTGTATGAGTTTCTACACCAATGGATGTGTTCATGCATGTGTGAGTGCATGTATGTTAGCTCATGTGTGTGTGTGACTAGATTTATGTGCATATGTTTGTGTGTGGTTGAATGTTGATTGTGCTTATCTTCGTGTTTGTGCATGTGTGCATGTGGGTGTACATGTATGTGTATGTTTGATTAAGAGTGTGCATATGAGTAATTACATGTGCATGTGTGCATGGATGTGCATGTGAGTGTGTGTGCGAGCAAATGTTTATGTACACCCATATGCATGTGAGTGAGCACATGTGTGTGCATGGGTACATGTGCATGTGAATATGTGTTTGTGACTATGCATACGAGTGCATGTTTGTGTGTCTATGCCCTTAAGTGTGCATCTACGTGTGTCTATCTGTGGGCATGTACGATGGGCATGCCTGTGTGCATGTCTGTGTGTGTGTGTGTTTGTGTGTAAGTGGGTATGCATTTGAATTGTGCATTGATTTGGGCCTTTGTGTGCACGTGTGTGTATGTGAGTGTGTGCATGCATGTGTGTCTGTGTGTGTATGTCTGTGCATGTGTTTACGTGGGTGTGCGTGTGCAAGTAAGGGTGTGTGTGCATGCACATGTTGTGTTCACATTTAAGTGTGTGCATACATGTGCATGTGTCTGTATGTGTGTGTCAGTGTGCTTGCATCTTGTGTTTGTGTGTGTATGTATACGTGTGTGTGCGTCTATAAGTATTCATATCTATGTTTGTAAGTCTAAACAAGCATGTTCTTGTGTGAATGCATGTGTGTGTTTCTATGCTTGTATGTGTGAGTGTGCTTCTACATGCTTGTGTGTGTTTGTGTGCATGTGCATTTGTGTTAGTGTGAGTGCATGCATTTGTTTGTGTGTATGTGCATGTGAGTGCTTCAGTGTACATGTGTTTGCATGTGTCTATGCATGCATGTGTTTGTATGTGTGCATGTTTGTGTGTGTACAAGCATGTATAACTTCTTATGTATGTGTATGTGCATGTATATATGGATGTGTTGCTACTTTTGTGTGTTTGTATGTGAAAATGAGTATGCGTAGGTTTATGCACACATATGTGCGTACCTGTGTGTGTGTTTGTGTGTGTGTGCATATAACAATGTGGATATGTTTGCATGTGTGCAAGTGTGTGCATGTGTGTGTTCTTCCGTCAGTGCATGCATGCATGTGTATATGTGTGTGTGCTTTAGTGTGTTCGGATATGTGTCCATGTGTTGATGTCTGCATGTGCATGCTCGTGTGTGTGCGTGCCTATGTGTTAGTGTATATATGTGTTTTTGTGGTGTGCATGTGTCTATGAGTACAACTACTTGTGTGTGTGTGTGCATTAATATGTTCAAGTGCATTTGTGTATGCGTGCATGTGTGTATAAGCCTATGCATGTGAGCATGTTTGCATGCTCTTGCATGTCAGTTCATGTGCATATGTGCATTTGTGTGTAAGTATGTGTGTGCTTTTGCATGTGCATGTGCATCTGTATGTGTGTGTTAGAGAAGTTCGTGTGTATAATGGTAACTATATGTGCATGTTGTGTGTACGTTCTGTGAGCGTGTATGCATGTGCGTGTGCACATGTTTCAACATGTGTGTGTGTATGTACAGGTTTGTATGTGTATGCATACGTGCTTGTCCATCTATTAGCATGAACATGTGTGTGGTTGTGTATGCATATGTGTGTGTGTCGGCAAGGGTGCATTTGCCTTCATTTGTGTGTTTTTCGACATGTGTGAGTAGTGCATGTGTGTTTGTGTGCATGTGTGTGTCTATATGTTAGTGTTTGTATGTGCATACATGTGAAGAGTGGGTGTGTGTGTGTGCATGTATTTGTTCATTTGCATGCATGTCTATGCTTGTGTGCATGGGTACGTGTGTGTGTGTTTGTTAGTGTGTGTGCTTATGCATGCAAGATCTTGTTTATGTGTGACAATGTGTGTGTCTTTCCATTTATATGAGTAAGCATATTTATCTGTGTTTGTGTGTGTGCATGTAGGTGTGTGTGTGTGTGTGTATGCGTATGCATGGGTGTATTCATGTCTTTGGACAAACTAGTGCACATGGGTTCTTATGTGCATGTGTGTTTTCCTATGCGTGTGAATATTCATGTTTGTCTTTATGTGTGAGTTCATGTCTGTGAGTGTATATGTGCATATGCATATGCATGTGTTTGTGTGCTTCAATTGTGTGTGTGGTCTTGTGTGCACATGGATGCGTGCATGTGTATGTGCATGTGTGTGTTCAGGTGCATGCATATGTTTATGCATATTTTTACATGTTTGTGTGTGCATACATGCTCTTATGCTTGTGTGCATGTGCATGTGTGTTTGTGTATGTATATGTGTGTGTTCATGTGCTTGTGTGTGTGTGTTTGTATGCATGTGTCTACATGCATGGGTAAGAGTGTGTGCACATGTGTATGCGTGTGAATATATATGCATGTGTGTGTACATGTTTGTGCATATTTTTGCATGTGTGTGCATGTGTTCAAATTTGTGCGTGCATGTGCATGCATATGTTCATGTGTGTGTGAATACAAATGTAGATGTGTGCATGTGTGTGCATTTATTTTTGTGTGTTTGTATTATTTCTATATGTGTGCAAGTGTGTTGGTGCTTTTATGCATATGGGCATGCTCATTCATGCACATGTGCTTGGCTTTGTGTGAGTGTGTATGCATGTTTGCGTGTGGGCATGTGTATATGTGTGCGAGGGTTTGTGCACTTTTGTGTATGTGTATGTGTCTACATGTTTGTGTGTGGGTATGTGTGTATATGCAAGCATGCATGTGAGTGTGTGTGCATGTGCATGTGTACTTATGTGTTTTTGTACGCATGTCTATATGCATGCATACGTGTGTGTGTCCATGTGCATGTCTGTTATGTGTGTACACAAGTGTTTGTGTCTTCGTGTTTGCATTTATGCCTACTTGTGCCCATGCATTTGCTTATTTGTGCCATTTTATGTGCATGTGTGAAAGTTCGTGTATGTTTGTCATCGTGTAACATACGTACATGTATGTGTATGTATGTGTTTGTAGGTTTGGGTGCACGTGTGCATTTTTGTATTCTTGTGTATGCATTTGTGTGTATGTGCATGTTTTTGTCTGTGCATGTGTGCATCATGTGTGTTTGTGTGTGCACACATGTGTGCCTTTGTGTGTGTGTGCATGGGTACACATTTGTTATGTGCATATGTTTCTATGCATGCATACATGTGTTTGTGCATATGCATGGATGGTCATGTTCATGTTCATAGATTTGTGTGTGAATGTTAGTTTGGATGTGTGTGCATGTGTTTGTGTGAGCTTGTGTATGTGTGTGCATGCATATTTCTATGCATGTTTGTGTGCATATCATTCTTTATCCTTGTGTGTATATATGTGTGTGCACATGTGTCTGTGTGTTCGCTTATGCATTTGTATATTTTGTGCATTTTTTGATGTGTGTTTATTTGTTTGCTTGTATGTGTCTATGTGTGCATGTGTGCATCCATGTGTTTTTGTGTTGTATGCACATGTGTGCATGTGTGTGTATGTGTGTACTTATGTGCATGCATATGCATGCTTATGTGTACATCTGTATGTGTATGTGTGAGCATGTGTGCATATGTGTGTGTATGCATATGTGCATTCTTGTGGATGTGTAAATATATGTCCATGCATGTGTGCATGCATGTGTGTGTTTTCATGTGTGCTTAGGTGTATGTTCCTATAGGTGTGCATGTGTAATGCAAACTTGTGCATGTGCATATGCATGTGTATTTATGTGTTTTTGTTCCTGAGCACGCGTCTGTGTGCATGTTCACGGGCTTGTGTGAGTGAGGGTGCAAGTGTGTGTGTACGTGCACGTGTGTGTGTGTGCATGTTTGAATGTGTTTACACGTGTGCATAAATGTGTGCGTGCTCATATGAGATTACATGTGTGTATGTGTGCAAGTGTATGCATGTGTTTGCCTGTATGTGAGTCAATGTGCTTATTTTTGTGCATGTTTTGCTTGTGTGCATGTGTTTGTCTATGGATGGATGTGTGTGAGTGTGTGTACCTCCATGTTACTACTTGTGTATGCATGCAAATGTATTTGGGTGTGCATGAGTTTGTGTTCATGTGCATGTATGTGAATGCATGTCAAAGTGTTTGCGTTCATGTGTTTATGAATTTTTTGTATGTGTGTTCTTTTGTCCATGCATACGTGTGTATGTGTGTGGTTGTGTGTGGGAGTGTCCACATGTGTGTATGTGTTCATGCACATGCATGTGTGCACATGTTTTGGTAGGCATGTGTTCGAACGCACGTGCTTATGTGTGCGGGTGTGTGGGCATGGATGTTTTTTTATTTGTGCATTTGTTTGTGTATGCATGCATGTGTTTATGTGTGTGTGATCCTATGAGTGTGCGCATTTATGTGTGTGTTTGCATGTGTGCAAGTGTTCATGTGTGAACATAGGTGTGTGTGTGTCTATGTGTGTGTGTCTATGCTTATATATGTTCTTGCATAGGTAAGAATGTGCATGTGCATGTTTATACCTTTGTGTGTATGTATGTGTGTTGGTGCATCTGTGTACGTGTGTGTGTTTGCATGTGTGTGATTTTCCATGCGCATGCATATGTGTACGTGCATGTGTGTGTGTGTCTAAGAGCATGTGCATATGTGCATGCTTGCATGCATGTGTCGGTGTTGGTTTGTGTGTGTGCATGTTCATGCACAAGCATGCGTGTATAGGAGTTTGTGTGTATGTGTGTGTGCATGTGCATGCATGTGTGTGCATGGTGCATGTTTATGTGTGTGTGTACATGCAAGCATATGTGTGTGTAGACATTTATGATATTTATATGTGTGTGTGTATGAACATGTAACTTTACGTAGGCACATGTGCATAGTCATAGGTGTTTTTATTTCTGTGTGTATTTCTGTGTGTGCATGTATGTGATTGCATGGTTATCTGTGTGCATGTGTTTGTGTGTATGTATGAGCATATGTCTACAAGTGTGTGTGTGTGTGCATGTATGTGCATGCACATGCACATGAGCGTGTGTATATGTGTCTTATTTTGTACATGTGTGAGCACAAGTTAGTGTGTGTATGTGTATGTGTGCATGTGTATATATATGCTTCAATGCATGCATGGGTACATGTTTTGGATACTTATGCTTGAGTGTGTGTACATGTATGCATTTGTAAATGTGTTTGTGTGTGTGTGTTCAAACATGCATGTGTGGTTGTTTGTATGTGCATGTGTATTTTTGCAAGTGTGTATGTGTGTATATTTGTTTTTGGACATGTGTGAATGTGTGAATGTGTGAACGTGTGCATGTGTGTATGTTTGTATTTATATATGTGTGTATGTGTGCATGTGTGTATGTGTGCATTTGTGTATGCACGTGTGTGATTGTGAATGTGTGCTTACATGTGTGCATTCATTAGTGTGTAAATGGACACATGTGTCTATTCTTGTGTGCGTATGTGCGTGTGCTAGTTTGCATGTACATAGGTTGGTGGGTGTAGGTGTGTGTGCACATGGTCATGGGCGTGTTTGTGTGCACATGTGTGTGCATGAGTGTGTGTTGGTGCATGCATATATGTGTTTGTGCATGTGTGTGTGTGTATGAGAGAGAGTGTGTGCATGTGCATATGCATTTGCATTTGAGTGTGTGTGTGTGTATGCATATGTGTGCATGTAAGTTTATGACTGTGTTTGAATATGTGCGTGTATGTGTTTGTTTGTGCATGTGTATGTGTACATGTGTGTGCATAGGTGTTTGTGTGTATGGATGTGGGCATGTATGATTGTGGGTGTGTGTACATGCATATGTTTCCATCTGTTTGCTGGTGTGTGCGTATCTGTGCGTGTGTGCACATATAAGTATGTGTATGATTTTGTGAGTCTGTATATGTGTTTGTCTATCAATGTACATATTTATGTGTATGTGTGCACATGTGTGTGTATGTGTGCGTGGTTATGTATGTTGCATTATGCATATGCGTGTGCATGTGCATGCTTGCTTGCTTGTGTGTTTGTGTATGCATTTATATATGTGTGTTCATCTATTCATATGTGTATATGTGCATGTGTGTGTTTTTATGTATATAGTTTGTTTGTAAGTGTGTATGAATGCATGCATGTGTGTACATGAATGTGTGTGTGTGCATGATTGTATGTAAACACGGTCGCATGGTCTCCTTACTTACAGCTCCTTAAGCTCATTGCCAAGTTCTTTAGACTACTTTGCTCGAGCTTATGAGCTTAGTCGTGTGTTGGATTTGGCCAAACTTTTTGTTAACTAAAAACATCTTTGATATATTTATTATTATAATTATTCTTTATTACTTTTAAAAAAAATTCTTGCTATTAAAAAAACAAAAGCGTCATGACTTGTTATGATTCCAACTCGCATTGGGTTTGGTCGAAACTACGGCCTGACCCGACTTGATTCAGACGATCTATTTACTCACAGCTCCTTAGGCCTATTGCCTAGTAATTCAAGCCACTTGGCCCAAACATATTGGCTTGGCTATGTGTTAAGTTATTTTGCAAATTTTTTTTTTTTAAAAACATCTTTTATAAATTTATTATTATTATTTTTATTACTTTTGAAAATAGTTATTAAAATAACAAAATATTTTTGTAACTACTAAAATGATAATGTATAAGAAATCAATAATACATGTAAATGAATGATGTTATGGACCTAATTATGCTATATGTAACTAAGTAATAGGATAAACAATCAAACTAGTTGATGTTTTGGAGATAAATTCTTGATGATCAGCTTCTCTTCTAAGAGTTTGATAAAAAAACTCCTTGATATACCATTTAAGACACAACTAGAGTATAGCCACCAACATAACTTGACATTGCTTCACTTGTGAATTACTTCATAAGATATCTGATTAAAACTCTTCAATTGATTGATCTTATAAGAGTTTGAGATGCATGACCTAAAAAAAACTTATGAAATATATTAGAAAAACTAACACAACAGTATTGTTGTCATTAAATAAGTGGTGTCATGATCGAAGGTACATTAATATCACTTTTTTTATGATGAAAAAATCATTGACAAAATAGTGAAATAAAAGATATAAATCATATAAGCATACATATGCTCCCCCTACATTATTGCTCACCCTAAATATATGAGATTGACATAATTATGCCACAAACTTGGGATGCAATAAATATTTTTTTCATACATCTTTCCTTTTTGTCATGCAACAAAAGTTAAAATAAAAGTGAAAGATGCAAACAAGGGTGCACACAACAATAACATTTATGCATGATTTGTCTTTAAATATCTAAAGGTACAAATTACAATACATCTCTGTTAAAAAAATTATATCAAAAGAAAAAATAATTTGTTAATTTTCAAGCATAAATAAAAAAATAATCATTATACTTTATAAGAAAAAATATTAACAATCTTTTATAAACATAATAATACTAATTAATTGTCATGCATTCTATCAATGTAATGTTGATGATTTTGAACTTTTTTACTTTGTTCATATGTTTTAACAATTTTTATGAGAACTCAATTTAAAACAAAATCATAAAACCATTTTAAGGACTTCTCCCATTTTTAAGTTAAAAAAGATTAAAAGATACACAATGGAACCATGAATATGCAACTATAAATTATAAGAACTACAGTTAATTCCTAATTAATAAATCATTTCCTATCAGTTCTAATAATAATGATAGAGAATTCACTTGTAGAAATTATTTATAGCTTTACCATAAAGATATGAAATAACAAATTTAAATTTCTTTCAAAAAATAATAAAAATACTTTAGTCTTTACCAAAAAATTATTTATTTAATTCAAGTTATTAAATATTTTAATGAGGAAAGATCAAGGTTACATTCAATAGATAAATTTTTTAATTCTCTCTGAAATCTAGGCTAAGCTTCTTCTAAGTTCTAGCACGTTAACTTTACAAATTGTTAATGATATAATCTCTAATAAAGTAGAAAATTATGTTTTTATGATTTCTCATATAATGATGAAATTGATTATATACCTTTAGTAACAAACCAAAAATTATTTGTAATAGTTGCTTCTATTTCATATAGTTTATTCTTCAAAACTAATTTAGCTTTAGTTAGTTGTTGATCACTAAGCATATGAACAAATTTTTATACTTAATTTCTCTCAAGTGCATCTAATTATCAATTCATGACTTGAATCTACACCCTTAAGAGGTTCTTCAATAAATATTGGTTGTACAAAAGATACAAATATATTTGACTAATTACATTCATAGAAACTTATGTTTTGAATCTTTGACAACCATATCATTTAATTAATTCATATGTATTTTGATACTATCAAACTAAAGATACTTGTTGGCTAGCTTTTTCGCTATATTCCTTATTATCTAATTTACTTTTTTCTTCAATTCTAAATTCACAAATACTTCTATGTGATTATTAAAATATTTATTATTTTTTTATAAATAACTCACCAAACACAACAAGTATATTTTTTTTTTCTAATTTCCAAATCATATTAATAAAATTTCTAACTATTTTTTCTATTCAAAAGAAAATAATTAATATAAATCTAAAAAATTTATGATCTATATCTACAAATCATATGATCATTCAATCACATTTTATCAAAGCATGTTATGAAGAAACTATGGTATTTACTAACTCATAATATTTGAATTCATTATACAATAATTTTATAAATTAACTAATAAATTCTAAATAATTAATATTGATTAATACTATTTCTAAAAATATTTTATCCTCTTCCTAATGCTAAATAAGCTAAGAACTATAAATATTTTGTAAGCGAGTCACAAAATCACAAAGCTAGGCTTGTCTCCATGGGTCCTAAAATATGGAGACATGTTAATTCAACTACTTAAATTTTAAATTTTGGAACCTAAATTTTCTTGGTTTCAATTATGATTGTGTGTGATTAAGGTACTTTTACAAAGATATTTGCTAAATATATTCTCTTAGAAATTTGTTCATATTTAACTTTCTTCAAATAAATAATTTTTTTAATTTGGTAATCATAAGAAATATGTTCATGTCTATCACAATAATTACATGCAACATGAGATTTAATATAAAATTTATGGGTATATATATTACCATTATTTTTAACTGCATAGTTATAAGATGAAGCATATTTGTGCACATGTGTAATATGATAATGCTTATTATCGTTCTTATAAATATGAAAATTTCAATCTATATTTTTTAGTCAAATAAGAAGTAAGATTAGAACTTGCATTCATAGAACTATTGTTTTCATTCATATGTGCAAGGGATTGAGCATGTAAATATGCATAATGTGGATAAATATAAGAAGTACAAGCACATGAGGGAACACTAACAATCTTTTCTTTGAAATCATTTAACTATTTTTTTATCAATCAAATATTTTCTATTTTTTCTTTTAAAATAAAATTTTCTTATTTTAAAGAAATATTTTTATATTTTAAAGAATAAATACATGAATTGTTCAAGACTAAAGATATCTTACATTCGTCAAATTTACTTTGCAAAGTACTTAGATCAGTAGCATGTATAAGTGAATCACTTTGACGTTGTTCATTTCTAACTTTAAGCTTATTACATTGTCTTTCTGATAAGAAAACACAATACTCTTGTTTGTCATATTTTATACTAAGTCTAGCATACATCTTAATCAATTTTGTATGCTCAACTATAAGTACATCAAAAGAAATAATCAATTTATTATCATTAATAATGAGACTATCATTATCAAAGGTAGAAAAATGTTGTGCACCTTGAGATGAAGAATTTGCTTCTAAGTTGCATAAAGTTTCTCCCTTTTTCTTTCTCTTCTCTTTCCTCAACTGATTTCTTATTTATTTATTATGTTGAGTAAGAAACACAACCAATTTATCATATAAATTCTCTAATTCTTACATAACCTAAAGACATGTTTTTAGATGACAAATCTTAATTCTAATTTGTTGTGACAAAGCAAAATAAAGATAATTCATTCTTTTTGCATTTCATTGGCTTGAAGTCCTAGATTATTCATCTAAATCATTTAAAATAATAAATAATTTTTAAATAATAACCATAAATCAATAATAATATTTAAAATAAAATATTTAAATTCATTTATTCATAAAATAAAATTTTTTACCTTCAAACATAAGTAGATCCATAAAGTTAACAAAACAATTTACTGCATATAAGAATTGAAAAAAAAAGATATTCTCTTAGGAATTTCCTTCCTTGATGTAACTTGCACTAATCCTAGTTTATATAATTTATTCCCCATTAATGCATAAAAGGGGGTGAATTATACTTTTAAACCTTTTTCTATTTTGAAAACATTTTCTTAAATAAAAAATTAGCATTATAAAATCATTGATTTAGTAATTTTACTTAATAAAAATGTAATAGAAGCTTTATGGTATTAAATAATATGTTATACATGATAAAGATAATTTTGAAAGTTTCTTATATATATATTTTTAATTAAATTTTATTAAATAATAAAAATATCACAAATTATATAATAACAAAGAAAATGTAAATGTTTTAAAAGATTTTTATATGATTTGGCCTCACCCATGCCTGCATCCATCCCCACTAAACCAATCCAGAATTCCATGAACAAAACCACTCTTGGTCACCATTGTAGGAAGAGGTATACTTTACAAACCACATCCTTTTATTGTGATAAGGGATCACTATCATAATTGTAATTATGAAGCTTATAATAATGAAGTAATAAAAAATAATAATTTATCATAAAATTTTATTATTCATTTGTAAGAGCTCATATGACACAAATCTATGGATTATGATAATATAATATAAGTCTATAATTAAATATTATTCGAACAATTTAAATGACTTTGTTGTGAAATATTAAATCTAAAAGATTTATCAATATGTCCTAATGTTATTAAGAAAAATAGAATGAAAAAAGATTTTGCATTATTATGATCTTTTTCAAAAAAAGAAATAAAAAATAAATAATCATTTTTAAAGGAGCCACCAGTAAGATGTGCAATTGAAGAAAATGTTGAAGTTAGTAGGAAAATTGAGTCCCAGCACGACTCTAATGAAGGGATCAAACTCAGATTGAAATTTTTTATTTTGTACATTCTGTTCTCAAAATATTGATGTAGTAAGGTTAACATCATTTAATTCAAACTCCTAATGTTCCTTTATTTATATTAAAATATTTTTTTATTAAAATAACTTTTTCTTAATTACTAAAAGGTTCTTCATAATAGTCATTAGCATTTTAGCATTCAAAACGAATGTAAATAGCTTTCTAGAATGCTTATTATGAAAGAGAATATTAACCATTATCTGATTTGGGCAAACAAAATAAGCGTTGCTCGATTAGAATGCTAGATAAAGGGTGTATATCTAAACATTATGCGTAAGAGTACTATTCACATAGGCAAAGATAAGATTTTTCATTTGATCAAGTTTTATAGATGGAAAATTAGTTAAAACATACTTTTCACAAATACAAAGATGATCTTAGCCATTCGATCAAACTTGTTAAAAGGATAGTTAAATGAAATCTACTATTCACAAAAGTGGGCATGATCTAGACTATTCGGCCACAAAAACATGTGATCATATGGAATAGTGTTGATAAAGCTTTAATATAATAGGTCCTAAAATCTTTCTCCCACATGCTCTATAAGTAATGTATATTTCAGGTTATAACATTCCTCTTCTTTTATAATTTGAGCCAGTACAAGGGGTTCCTTGTGTTCTCAGGAGTTCATAGCTTAGGATACTTGCATACTTTATAAGACTACTTATTACATATGATAATGAGTCTCAGCTGACCCACTTTGTTACTTAAATTTTACAAATCTATCATGACTTATTACGCCTCTAAGATGCATAGGATTTGATTGTGACTTGGCCCTAACCTAACTCAGTTCATACGATATCCTTACTTGTGACTCCTCAGGCCCATTGCCTAGTGCTTTGGTGCACTTGGCTTGAGGTTATGGGCTTGGCCATGTGTTGGATTCTTTAACCAAACTTTTTGTTTTTAAAAAATATCGTTTATTTATGTATTAATATTTTTTATGACTTTTAAAAGCATTTTCTTAGCTATTAAAATAACAAAATATTTTTACATATACTAAAATGATAATACATAAGAAATTAATAATAATACATGTGAATGAATGATGTTATGAAAACTAATTATGTCATGTATAATAAAGTGATAGGATAAACAATCCAATCAATTGATGTTTTGGAGATGGACTCTTAATGGTCAACTACACCAAGAGTTTGATTAATAACTCCTTGATATGTAATTTATGCCATAGCTAAATCATAGCCACCAACACACTTAATAATGCTTCACATATGCTTATGTGTGTGTGCATGTGTCTATCCATACATGTGTGTCTATGTGTGCATGTATATGTTCATGTGTGTGTATGTACAAATGAGAACATGTGTGCGTGCACATGCATGTGCATTTATTTGTGCATGTGCATTGGACATTTGTGTATTTATGTGTGTGCTTAAATCTATGTGTGTGTGGGTTCCTATGCATGTGTATATGTGTGTGTGTTTTTGTATATTTATGCATGTGTGCAAGCAAGTGCATGTGTGGGTGTGTTTATGTATGTGTGTGTGTGTGCGTGCATACATATGTGTGGGTACATGCATATGTGCCTCTATATATGTTTGTATATGAGTATGCACATGACTTTGTTGGTATTCTCTTGTTGACATCCATGTGTGTGTGTCTATGCATGTGTATGTGTGAGTATGCATTTGTGTGTGTATATATGCATTAATGCATATGTGTGTGTGCATATGTGCACATGTCAGAGTACTTATGTGCGTGATTGTGAATGTGTCCATGTGCTTTTGTATGTGTGCATGTGTGTGTTCTTGTGTATATGTGTTTGCATACACATGCGTGTATTTGTTTGCACATATACACATGTGTGTGTCGGTGCATAGGTGTCTTTGTGTGTGTGTTTGTGTGTGTTGGTGTGTGTGGGTTCTTGCGTGTGTGCATGTTCATGTTTGTGTGCATGAGTGCATGTGTGTGTGTGCATATGAGCTCATGTTTGTGTGCATTCGTGTATGTGTCCATGTGTGTATATGCATGCAAGCTCATGTACATGAACATGTTTGTATCTATGCATGAGTTTATGTGTGCCTATATGTGTGTATGTATATGTGTTCTTGTAACTGTTTGTGTGCATTTGTGTTCATCTACAATTTTGAGCATGTCTGTGTGTGTTTGGTTATGTGTGAGTTTATGTGTACGTAAGTGCATGTGTGTGAGAGTGCATACATGAGTGTATGGCTATATATGTGTGCATATGTTTCTCTTTTGTATATGTGTGCATGTGCATATGCATGTGTGTGCATTTTGTGCATAACATTATTTGTTTATGTTTGTGTGTCTAGACGTACGTGTGTTTGTATGTGCTTCTGCATGTACATTTGTGTGTGTGTGTTCATGTGCCTGAGAGTATGTGTGTGTGTATAATTGCATGCAGTTTGTTTCTATGTCTTGGCATGAGTAAGCATGGGTGTGCCCATGTGTGTATGTGAGTGTCTATACATGTGTGTGTGTATGTGTATGTCTATATATGTGGGTGCATTTGTGTGTTTGTATGTGGTTGTGAGTATATGTTCATGAGTGTGTTGATGAGTATGTCTGAGTGCTTGGCCATGTGTGTGTGTGCATGTGTGTACATATGAGTGTGTGTGCATGTGCCTGCATGTATTTGTGTGAGTATGTGTGCTTGTGTAAGCATATGTATACATGTGTAATTGTGTGCGTGCATTTGCCTTTGCATGTGCATAGATGTGTTAATGTGTGACTACATGCATGTGTGTGTGTTTGTATATGTGTGTGTGTGCACCAATGTATGTGAGGTGTGCATGTGTCCACATGTGTTCACATTTATTTGTGTCTACATTTTTGTGTGTGCATCCCTTGTGTGTGTGTGTTTATGTGTATATATGCATGTGTGTACTTATGCGTGTGCCAATATGTGCATGCTTGTACGTGTGTATGTGATTGTGCATATGTGCATGAATGAGTGTGCTTGTTCGAGTGTTTATGTGTACAAGTGCATGTATGTATGTGTGTGTATGCATGTTTGTGCACATGTTTGTGTGACTCTGTGTGTGCATATGTATGTGAGTCGAAGTGCATTTGTCTGCATGCATGGATTTGTGTCTTTGTGAGTTCATTTGTATAAGTTCTTGTGTTGTGCATATGTCTTTGTGTTTGTGCACATTGTGCATGTGTGCATGCATGTCTGTGTGCTTATGTATGCATGTCTATATGTGTGCATCTATGTGTGTTATTATTGTGCATATGTGCATGTATGTTTATGTGTTTGCGTGTGTGTATGGATGCATGTGTGTGTGCATGTCCATGTGTATGCATTAGTGTGCTTGTGTGTGTGTGCATCTATGTGCAAGTGAGTGGGAGCATACTTGCAAACACATGCATGTGAGTGTATGCATGCATGCATTTTTGCATATTAGTGTGTATGTGTTGTGTGCATGTGGTTGTGTGGATGTGGTTGTATCATTGTATGCCTCGTGAGTGTGCATGTGTTTTATGTGTGCTTATGTGCATTTTTGTGTGTGTATGCATATGTATGTGGATGTGTGTTCCAATGTGTGTGTGTCTGTCAGTGTGCATTGTTGTTTGCATGCATGTATGTATGTGTGTGTATGTATGTTTGTGCACATGTTTGTGTCTCTGTGTGTGCATATGTATGTGAGTGGAAGTGCATTTGTCTGCATGCATGGATTTGTGTCTTTGTGAGTTCATTTGTATAAGTTCTTGTGTTGTGCATATGTCTTTGCGTTTGTGCACATTGTGCATGTGTGCATGCATGTCTATGTGCTTATGTATGCATGTTTATATGTGTGCATCTATGTGTGTTATTATTATGCATATGTGTATGTATGTTTATGTGTTTGTGTTTGTGTATGGATGCATGTGTGTGTGCATGTCCATGTGTATGCATTAGTGTGCTTGTGTGTGTGTGTGCATCTATGTGCAAGTGAGTGGGAGCATACTTGCAAACACATGCATGTGAGTGTATGCATGCATGTGTTTTTGCATATTAGTGTGTATGTGTTGTGTGGATGTGGTTGTGTGGATGTGGTTGTATCATTGTATGCCTCGTGAGTGTGCATGTGTTTTATGTGTGCTTATGTGCATTTTTGTGTGTGTATGCATATGTATGTGCATGTGTGTTCCGATGTGTGTGTGTCTGTAAGTGTGCATTGTTGTTTGCATGCATGTGTGTGCCTCAATGTGTGTGCATATGTGTACAATTTCATATGTGCTTTTTTGTGTATTTGTGCACGTGTTTGTGAGTGTGCATGTGTTTATTTGTGTGTGTATGTGTGTATGTATGTGTGTGTTTATTTGTGTATGTGTTTGTGTGTCTATTTTTGCATGTGCACAAGAGCATATGTGTATGTGGATGGGTGCACATGTCCGTGTCCATGTTCTTTGTGTGTGTGGGTGTTTGTGTGTGAGAGTTTATCTTTGTGTACATGAATACTCAAAAGTGTTTGTGTACACATTGGCACAATTGTTTGTGTATGCTTGTGCATGTGGGTGAATGTGTATAGGTGTTTGCGTTTTGCACAAACATTTTCTTTTATGTATGAGTCAATGCGTGCGTATGTGTTCATGTGTTTGTGTGTAGTAATCTGTTTACATGTGCGTGCTTATGTTTGCCTGTGTTGGTGTGTGTGCATGTACTTGCATGTGTGTGCATATCTGTGTATACCTAAGTGGATACGTGCATGTACATGTGTGTGTCTATAATGGTGCATGCTTTCATGTGTGTGCATGTGTGTATATATGCGTACATGTGACCATATGCATATGTATGTGTGTGTGTCTATATGCATATGCATGTGTGTGTGCATATGCATGTTTTTGTGTAGGTGTGTCTATGTGTGTGTATTTGTATGCATGTATGTCTATGTATATGTGTTTGTGCGTGTTTGTATGTCTATTTGTCTGCATACATACATGTGAATGTGTGTGTGTGCACATGTGTGTGTGTGTATGAGAGTATGTTGTGTGTGTATGTGTATATCTATGGGTGTGTGCATCTGAATGTGTGCATATTTGTGTGTATCTTTATGCATGAGTGTGTGTGTGTGTAAGTGCATGTGCATGGGGTGCATGTGTGTTCACATGTGTGTGTGTGTGTGTGCACATGCATGTGTGTTTTTCTTTAGGTGCTCATGTGCAAGTCTATTTGCATGTATGTGCATGTGTATGTGTGTGTGTGCATGTGCATGCATATGCATGAATGTGTACGTGTGTCTATATGTCTTCATGCATGTGTGTGTTTGTGTGAGTGTGTGTTTGTATGTACATGTGTTTGTATATGTGTGTGTGCATTTATGTGTGTGTTTGCATGTGTATGCGAGAGTGTGCACATATGGGTGCATCTACTTATGTGTATGCATGTATATGGATGCATGTGTGTTTGTTTGTGTGTGTGCATGCATCTTTATGTGTATTTGTGTATATGTGCATATTATTGTGTATACATGTGCTTATGTGTGTGCGTGTACATTTTCTTAAGCATATTCAAGTGAGTGTGTACATTTGCATGTGCATGTGTGTGCATGGGTAGGCATGAATGTGTGTGTGCATGTGTGTACTCGTGTGCATGTGTGTGTATGTGCATGCATGAGTGTGCTCGTGTGAGTGTGTGTGTACATGTGAATATGAGTGTGTGTGTGCAAGGTTGTGCA
Source organism: Vanilla planifolia (assembly GCA_023846275.1). Lineage (NCBI taxonomy): Eukaryota > Viridiplantae > Streptophyta > Magnoliopsida > Asparagales > Orchidaceae > Vanilla > Vanilla planifolia. The sequence continues at coordinate 35,381,000 of CM043868.1, read as the reverse complement.
TGCCTTTATGTGTTGATGTGTGTACTTTTGCATGTATGTGTGTGAGTGTGAATGCAATTGTGTACGTGCATGCATTTGTGTAAGTTATTGTGTATACATGCATGTTTGTGTCTATGTTCATTTGTGCATAACTGTGTATGCATGTATATGTATGCATGTTTATATGTATTAGTGTGTGTGTGTGTGTTTGTGTGTGCATGTGTGTATGTGTATGTGTGATTATGTATGTAGATGGGTACTTGTATTCTTGCACGTATGCATTCATGTGTGTGAGTGTGTGCATGTAGGAATGTGCATGTGTGTGTGCATCTACATGTAAATGAGTGAGAGAATTCATTCATGCATATGCACATGTGTGAGTATATGCATGTGTATGTGTTGTGCATACATATGCATGTGTGAGTATAGGTGTGCCACTATGTGCTTCATGTTTGTGCATGTGTACATGTGTGCTTGTGTGTGTTATTGTCCATGTGCATGTGTGTTCTTGCATGTGTGTTAGTGCATGAGCATTGTTGTCTACATGTATGTGTACCTTTGTGTGTGTACAGGTGTGCATGTGTGTTTGTTTGTGTGTTTTTGTGCGCATGTGCATGTATGTGTTTCTATGTAGACATGTGTTTGTGTCTGGTGTATGTCTTTATGTATGTGTCTGCATACATGTATGTGTTTATTTGCGCATGTGTACATGTGCATATGCGTCTGTGCATAAGTGTGCATGAGGGTGTATTTGTTCATGTGTGTAGATATATATGGGAGTTTGTGTGTGAGCATGTGTGTGTACATCAATTATTGTATGTATTTGCATTTGTGTATGTATGTGGGCACAAGTGTGTCTATAAGAGCATGTGTGTGATACTTTCTATGTGCTTGTGCATGTGGGTGATTATGCATGAGTGTTTGCATGTTTGTGCAAAAGTATACTTGCATAGCTTTATGTGCATGTGTATAAGTGTGGTTATGTGTAAGTGTGTGTTTGGGCAAGTATTTATATGTGTGTTTGCTTATGCTTACATGTGTGTGCGTGTGTGTATGTGTGCATGTGTGTTCATGTGTGTTTGCTAATGCACACATGCATGTTTATGCTTATTTGTGTGCAAATGTGTGTGTATGTTTGCTTATGTATATGTGTATATTTGCTTATGTATATGTGCATGCATGTGCATGTGTTTATACATTTGTGTCTATTTTTGTGCATTTGTGTGTATATCTTTGTGCATGTCTTTATGTGCTTGTGTGTGTGTGTGTGAGTTTGTTCATGCACTTGTGTGTATGTGTGTGTGCATGTGTGTGTATGGGTATGTGCACATGTATAGTTGTGTGTGTGTATGTGTTCATGGGTGCATGTGTGTTCATGCATGCATGTGTGTGTGTGTTTGTGTGCAAATGTGTGTGCATGAGTGTTTGGGAGTGTGTGTATGTGTGCAGATGTATGTTCATAGGTGAGTGTGCTTATGTTCGTGTGTGTTTGTGTATGTTCATGTGCATGTGTGCATGTATTTGTGTGTGTATGCGAGTTTATGTGCATGTCTCTATGTGTGTTTGTGCATGTGTGCACATTTGTGTTTGTACATGTATGTGTATATATGTGTGTGCATTTGCATGTGTGTTTGTGTATGTGTGTGAGAGTGTGCATGTGTGGGTGTGTTTGTTCGTGTGTGTGTGTGTATCTATGCATATTATTATGCATGCATGTGCTTGTGTGTGTGCGTGCCTATTTTCTTAAGCATATGTAAGTGAGTGTGTGAGTGTTTATGTGTGTGTGAGTCTAAATCTATGTTAGTATGGTCATACACATGTGTGTGCATGTGCATGTGTGGGTGTGCATATGCATGCATCTTTGTGTGTCTATGATTGCGAGCATTTGTGTGTGTTCTTATGAATCCTCAAATGCATTTGTGAGGGTGCATTTATGTGTTTTTGCATTTGTTTGTGTGTGCTTGTGCATGTGTGAGTACATGTGTGTGCATGGTTGTGTGTGTGCATGCATCTTTGTTTATAGGTTTGTGTCTGATCGTGTTTGTGTATGTTCATGTGGGCATATGTGTTTATGTCCATGTATGTGCATATGTGTGAAGGAGTGTATCCATGTGTTTGTGCACATGTGTGCATGTGTGTGCTTGTGTGTGTGTGTGCATGTGTAAGTGTCTGTGAATGTCTGTGCATGCATGCATGTGTGTATATGCATGTGCATATGTGTGTTTATGTGTATTCATTTTTATGTGTGTATGTGTGCATGTCCATGTGTGTGTGTGCCATTGTGTATGTGAGTTTTCAATGTCTCTAAATATGTACACATGTGTATGATTGTGTGCATGTGTGTGTATGAGTTTGTGTGTTTGTGTATGTGTTCATGTGTGTGTGTGTATGCTTTTGTGCATATGTGTGCTTGGGTGTTTACAAGCGTCTGTGTGTATGCATTTGTGAGTGCTTACATGTGTATGTATACATGTCTTTATGTGTGTGCATCAATGTTTTAAGGTGCATTTATATGTACATTTGTGAGCACTTCATACTTATCTATGCATATGTGCATGTGCACTAGTATGCTCAGGTGCATTTGTGTGTGTGTCCATGTCTATGTTCAATTGAGCCTATGCATGCATCTGCATGTGCATGCACATGTGTTTATTAGCTATGTGTGAGTGTGTATGTTTGTGTATGTGTGAGTGTGTACATGTGTCCATGTGTGTGTGTGCATCTATGCATTGTTCATGTGTAAGTCTGTGTGTTTGTGCATGCATCTATGAATTGTGCATGTGTATGTCTGTGTGTGCATACCTAACTGTAGGTGTGTGTGCATCCATTTATGTGTGCATGTGTGTGTGCATGTATGTATGCATGTATGTGTGCATGTGTGTATTTGTGTATGTTTGTCTCTTTTTGTGTGTGTCCATGCTTTTGCATGCATGATTGTGCAAGTGTAAGTTCATGTTTGTGCATGGATGCATAAATATTTATGGGTGCATGCATGCATGTGTGCTTTTCTATGCATGTATATGCATGTGTGCAGGTTTGTGGATTTGTGTTTATGTTCATGTGTGTGTGCATGCATATGCATGTGCGTGTATGTATGTGTGTGGGTGCATGTGTGTGCTTATGTGTGTGTATGTGTGCACATTGTTCTATATTTGTTTGTGTGCATCTTTGAGCATTTGAAAGATTATGTGTGTGCGCGTATGTGTGTATGTGTGCATGCATGTGTGTGCATGTGGTTGTGTGTCCTTTCCTTGCATGTGTGTGTGGGTGGACGTGTGTGTGTGTGTTGGCATGTGTGTATGCATATGCCAATGCCTGTGTGCATGTGCCTATATGGGTATGCTTGTGTGCATGTGTGCGTACATCTACGCATGTTCTTGTGTTTGTGTGTGTGAGTTTGTGTGGGTTTCTACACATGTTTGTGTGGGTGGATGCATGTGTGTGCATGAGTGTATGTATGGTTGTGCACATGCACGTGTGTATTTGTGTGTGTGTGCATGTGTCTACATGCATGTGCTTGTGTGCATGAGTGTTTATGTTTGTATGTGTGCATGTGTATACTGGGTTATGAGAATGTGCATTTGCATGCATGCATATGTGTTCATGTGTGTGTGTTGGTGTAATTGGTTGTGCGTGTGTATGTGCATGTGCATGTGTGCTCATGTGTGTGAGGAAGTGTGTGTTCACAAGTGCACATTTGTGCATGCGTGCACTCATGTAATTGTTTCTGTGTACATATGTGTTTGCATGCATGTGTGTGTGTGTGTGTTCAAGTGTGTGTCTATTTTTGTATGTGTGTGCATTATATATGTGCATTTGTCCACACACATGTGTGTGTTGCTATGAGTAAACATCCATGTGCTTGTTTGTGTGCATATATGTGGGATTGTGATTGTCTATGCACGTGCTAATATACGTATGTGTTTATTATTTGTGTGTATATGTGTTTGTCTGTGTGCCTGTGTGTGCACGTGTGCTTATGTGTGCACACGTCTGTATGTGTGTGTGTGCATGTGACTGTGTTTCCATCTATGTGTATGTGCCATTGCATGTGTTCATATGTGTGTGTATTTGTACATTTGCATATGTATATACTTATGTTTATGTGCATGCACATTTGTGTGGGTGAGCATGTGTGCACATGTGAATAGGTGTTTGTGTGTCTGTGTATGGGAGTATGCATATATGCATGTGTGTGCATGCATGTGAATGTTTGCATGTTTGTGTGTATGTGTGTGGTTGTGGTTGTGTGTGCGTGTAATTGTGTGTGCTTCGATGTGTGTGTATATGCCTATGTTTGCATGTATGTATTTGTGTATGTGGGTGTTTGTGTGTCTGTGTGCTTGCATTTGTTTATTTATGTGTGCATTTATGCATGTGTGAGTACATGTGTGTGTCAATATATGTGCATGTGTGATTAGGTGTATGTGAGCAATATGTAAGTATGCCTGTGTTTCTATATGTGTGTTCTTGCATGTGCATTTGTATGAATGTGTATGTGTGTCTATGTGTGTGTGTGCATGTGCATGTGCACATGCATATGTTTGAGCATGCATGTATGCATATGTGTGTGTGTGCATATGTCATATGTGTGTGGCCAAGTGTGTGAGCATGTATGCATATGTGCATACATGTGTATGTGTTTGTCCTTATGTGTGGGCGCATGTGAAGGTGTACATGTGCTAGCATGTGAGCATGTGTTTGTAAGCATGTGTGTGGGTTTGTGTGAAAGCATGCAAGTTTATGAGCATGCACACATGTATGTTTGTACGTGCATGCATGTTTGTTGACATGTGCATATGCTTGCATGTGAGAGTGCATGCATGTATGTCTATGCATATGTGCATGCATTGTGTGTGTATGTGGGTGGGTGTGTATGTTCCTATTTATGTGTGTGTATTTGTATATGCACATGTTTGTGTCCATGAGTATGTGTTTGCATGTGCATGTATGTTTATGTATGTCCATGTCTTTGTGCATATTTGTGATCATGTGTGTATACATGTTTGTGCACTTTGGTGTGTGTGTGTGCTTGTGCACATAATGTGTGTGTCTCCTTATGCATGTGAGCACATGTACTTGTTTGTTTAAGTGCATGTGCATGCTTGGGTACATTTGTGTCTGTTTCTACACGTGTGTGCATATTTGTTTGTGTTTGTATGTGTGTGTACACATGTATGTGTGTCTGTAAGTGTAGTTATGCATGTTTATGCATGTGCATGTGTGTGTGCCTATGTGTGTAGGCATGTGTGTACATGTGTGGGAGCATGTTTTTTTGCATAGCGTGTGGGCATGTATGTCTCCTAGTGTGTGCAAATGTGTACGTGTGTTGTGATTGTGCATTCGCAATAATGTAATGCAAGTGTGTGTGTGTGTGTGTGCATCCATGTATGCACATGTGTGTCATTGCAACTGCATGTGTCTACGTGTGTGTGCGTGCATGTGTGTAGGTATGTGTACGTGTATGCATGCAAGTATATGTATTAGTTTATGTGTGTTTACATACATGTATGTCTACAAGTGCACGTGTGTGTGGCTTTCTATGTGTGGGTGTATGTGTCTGTGTACATGTGTGCATGTTTCTTTTGTGTGTGTGTGGCTACATTTTTATGTGCATGTTGTGCGTGTGTGCAAGTAAGAATGTGTGTGTGTATGAGTGCATGTGTGCTTGTGTATAAATTATGTATATGTGTATGTTTTTTCACGTGCTCACACATGTGTGTTTTCTTGTGTGTGTTTATGTGTGCAAGTGTGTGTGTGCATGTGTACATGTGTGTGTGTGTGTGCATGTGTCCATGTTTGCATATGTATAGCTGTGGGTCTGATAGTATACATGGATGTGCACATGTATACAAGCATGTGTATGTGTTTATGTGTGTGTGACATGTATATATATGCATACATGTGTAAGTATATGTGTGCATCTATGTGCTTGTGTGCACATGTTCTTGTGCCAATGTGCATTTTTTCATGTGAGATCATGTGTGTGTGTGAGTATGTTTATATGTGTCTATGTATGCGTGTGTGCATATCTATGTTGCATTTGTGTAACTATGATTATGCCTTCACGTTTGTGCATGTGATTTTGTGTGGTGTATATAGGAGTGTGTGCAGACTATTGCATGTGCAAATGTGTGCATGCTTGTCTACTTATGTGTGTTCTTGTGTTTTTGCAATTGTTTGTGCATGTGTGTGTGTGTATGTGTTTGTATTTATGTTTGTGTGTGTGTGTGCATGTCTGTGCACATTTGTGCTTATATGTGGTTGTGTATGTGCAGGTGTGTTTGTATGTATGTGTGTTTACTTACATGCATATGTGTGGCTGTGCATGTGTAAGTGTGTGCATGTCTTTATATGCATGTGATTGTGCATGCAAGTGTGCATGTGTATGGGTATTTGTGTGTGTATTTATTTGTTCTTGTATGTGTGTTTATGTTTGTGTGTATATGTTTGTGCGTGTATTCCTATGAGCATCTACATGTGCATGCATGCATGCATCTGTGTGTGCATGTGTGTGCATGCATGTGCATCTATGTGTGCACACATGTGTGTGTGTGAATGCATGCATATGCATGTTTGTGTGCATTTGTGTGGGTGTGGGTATTGTGTGTGTGTGAGTTCATGCATGTGTGCATGCACAAGTGTGTATATATGTGTGTGCTTTCATGCATGTTTGTGTTTGTGTACCAGTGCATGTTTGTGTGTTTTAGTGCATGTGTGCTCATGTGTACGCATGTATGAGTGTGTGTGTGTGTGCATGTCTGTTCCTATCTTTGTGTGCACGGGTGTGTGTATGTATGTTCGTTTACTTGAGTGTGTGTGTATGTATTTGTGTGCATTTACATGTGTGTGTGTGTGCATTTATGTGTGCATCTATCTGTGCATGTTTGTGTACGTGTATGTGGGTTTGCATGTGAGTTATTTTACACTTGTTTATGTGTGCATGGATGTATTTGTGTGCATGACTTTATTTACAAGCGAGTTTATGTGTGTGTGTGTGTTGGTATGCTTATGTGACTGCATGTTTGTGTACTCACACAATAGTGCTTATGTGTGTGTGTGTGTATGTGTTTATGTGCATGTGGATATGTGTGTGAGTGTGTTTTCAAGCTCAAATGTGTAAATGTTTGTGTTTGTGCATGTGTGAGATCATGTGTATGTGTGTGCATGAATGCGTGTCTATTTTTGCATGTGTGTGTCTGTGTGTGTGTGCGTGCGCAGACATGTATGGTAGTGTGTGTGATCATTCTTGTGTACATGTTTGTGAGCGTGCATGTGTGTGGGAGTGTGTGGTTGTGTGTGTCCATCAATTTGTGTGTGTTTGTGTGCATGGGTAGATGCATTCATTGTGCATGTTTATGTTTGTGTGTGTGTGTGTGTGCATAGGTGTGTGCACGTCTAGGAATTTGTGTGTGTGTCTGTATTGGTGTTCTTGCTAGTGTCTGTATTTATGTGTGTGTGTGTGTGTGTATACATATGTGTGCACATGCTTAAATATGTGTAAGTTTTTGTGTTTGTCTATGTTTGCTTGCTTATATGCCTATGCATGTGTGCATTCACATGTATATGAGTCATTATGTGCATGTATATATGAATTCTTTGTGTTTGTGCATGTGTGTACATGTGTACGTGCATGCACGCATGTGTGCATTTGTATGTATGTGTATGTATATGTGTATGTGTTTGTGTATTTGTGTGTTTGCACATGCATCTGCACATGTGTGTTCATATGCTTTTTTATGCACATCTATACAGGTGTATGTGTGTGTTCATGTGCATATGTGTGTGTGTGAGTGTATGCACCTAAGTGTGTGTGTGTGTGTGTGTGTGTGCATGTGCGTATGCTTATGCATATGTATGTGTGTCTGCACCATTGTGTGTGGGCATGTGGATGAGTGTGCATCTGTGTGCATATGTGTATGCATTCATATGCATTTGTTTATGCATGTTCCTATGTGCATGCTTGTGTACATGCTTATGCATGTGCTTGTGAGTGTGTGTATATGCATATGCCTATGTGTGCATGTTCATATACATGTGCTTGTGTGAGCATGGATTCATGTGTGTTAGGACATGTGTGTGCATGCCTATTCATGTGTGTGTAGGCATGTGTAGGTGTGTGTGGGCATGTGTGTATGTATATGCATATGTGTTTGTGTGTGCATATGTTTATGCATGCATGCTAGTATGTGTTTATATGTGTCCATGTGTGTTTGTATGTGCATATACATGTGCATGTTTGCATGTGCATGTGTGTGAGTGTTTATGCATGTATGTATGGGAGTGCATGTGCATTTGTGCTTGCATACTTGTGTGTGTGCAGGCATGGATATGTAACTATTTATGTGTTTGTTTGCATATGGATGTGCTTGTGTTTGTGTGTACATGCATAGGGCATGAGTGTGTGTGCATATTTGTGTATATATATGCATGTGCATGTGTGTTTATTTTGCATGTGTATGTGTGCTTTTGTGTGTATGTGTGCATGTATGTGTACATGTGCATGTGTTTGTAGTTGTATGTTTAAGTATGTGCATTCATGCTTGTGTCTATGTTTGCATGTGCATGCATCTATGTGTGTGTGTGTGTGTGCATGTATTTGTGTGTGTGGATGAGTGTGCCAATGTGTGGGCAGGTTTGCATGTATTTGTGCTTGTGTGTACATGTTCGAGTGTTCTTGTACATATGTGGTGCATATGTCTGTGTCTACGTGTGTGCATGTGTGTGTATGTGTCTTTGTGTATATTCTTGCGAGTATTTTTTGACACACCTGTGTGTATATATGTGTGCATGATTATTTGTCATTGTTTGGGTGTGTATGCATGTGTGTGTGAGTACGTGCACCTATATATGGATTCCTATGTGCCTACATGTGTGTATTTGGGAGTTTGTGCATGTGTTGGTTTGTTTACATGTAAGTTTTTGTGTATGTGTGGGTGAGTGTGTATGAGTACAAGTTTGTGTGCATGTGTGTGTGTGTCTTTGCATGTATATAAGTGTGTGTGTGGGTGTGCGAGCATGTGTGTAAGTGTTTATTCATGATTGTGCATGCGTGTCTGTGTGCATTCCTGTGTGCACAAACGAGTGTGTATGTAGGTGTGCATATGCAAGTGTCTGTGCATGTGTGTATACATTTATATGCATGTGTCTATGTCTGTGGGCATGTCTGTGTTTGTTCATGTGTGGGTGTGCATGTGTGCATTTGCATGCATGCATATGTGCATATGTGCACATGTGTACATGTGTAGGTGCATGCATCTATATGGTTGCAAATATGTGTGTGTGCGAGCCTTTGTGCATGTGTGGGTGTATGCATGTATGTGTGTGTGTGTGTGTGGTATGCATGCATGCATACATGTTTGTGTTAGCATGTGCTTTGTTCATGTGTATGTGTGTATTTGTATGTGTGTGTGCTTGTGTATACCTTTATGTGTGTATCTTTATGTGCATGTGCATGTCCATGCAAGTGTGTGCATATGTGTGCATTTGTGTGCATTTTAATTTTTATGTGTGTGGATGTAGTGCATGTATGCATGTTTGTGATAATGCATGTGTGTGTGTGTGCATGCATGATCATGCATGTGTGCATGTTAGTTTGTGTGTGTGTATGTTTGATGTACTTTACTCTCTATTTGTGTTTATAATTATGCATGTATTTATGATTATGTGCATATGTGTTTATGTGTGTCTGCATGTATATGTCTGTTTTCTTGTGTTTCTATGTGTGTGTGCATGTGTGTGTGTGTGTGTGTGTATGTGTAGGTGTCTTTGTGTGTATGTGTATGCATGTGCAAGCACTTAAGCATGCATGAGTATGTATGCATGCTCATTCATGTGTATGTGTTTGTGTGTGAGTGTTCTTGTGTGTATGTGTGTGTGCATGTGTGTGTACATGCAAATAAGTGGGTGGCTATGGGTGCATGTGTGAGTTCCCATGTTCGTTCTTGTGTATATACTCTGAGTGTGCATTTGTGTGAGCTCATTCTTGTGTATGTGTGTTTGTGTGGGTGCAAGTTACATGGCTGTATATGTGCAAGCATGTATGCAAGCATTTAAGCATGTTTTTATGTATATGTGCATGCATGTGTGTGTAAATTTGCATTTGTGTATGTGTAGGTGTGTGTGTGTGTGTATGTGTGTGTGGGTGCATGTGAGTGTGTGCATGCATACATGCATGCAAGTGGGATTGTGCTTTGTGTAAGTGTGTGTGTGTGTGCTCATACCGTTGTGTTGGTGTGCATGAATTGGCCTACATGTGTGCATGTATGTGCACGTTTGTGTTCATGTATGTGCACATGAGATTTTGTGCATGTGTCCCTATATGTGTATGTATGTGTGTTTGTGTGTATATTTATGTTTGCATGTGCGTGCATGCATGACTATGTAAATGTGTTTGTTTGTATTAGTGTGTATGTGCCTGTGTGTGCATCTGTGTGTGTACATGTCTGTGCTTATGTGTGTGTGTGCTTATGTTAATGTATGTGTGTTTTTGTTAGTGTGCATATGCAAGTGAGTATTCTTGTGTACTTATGTGTGTAAGCATGTGTGTGCATGCATATGAATTTGTGTGTGGATTGTGTGGGTTGGTTTGTGTGCATATATTTGTGTGTGTGAGCGTGCATTTGAGTATGTGTGACTTTTTGTATGTGTGGGTGAGTGTATGCATTTGTGTGTGTATACAAGCATTCATATGCATGTGTTTCTACATGAGTGTGTTTGTTTGCAGGTGTGAATATGTGTGCTTATACATGTGTCTTGTGTGTGCCTATACTTGCTCATGAGTGTGTGTGAATGTGAGCATTTATACTCTGACTTGTGTGTGTGTGCATGTTTATATATGCATGCACATTTGTGTGCATGCACATGTGTGTACATGTATGTGTGTGTTATACATTAATATGTGTGCATGTGTGTTGATGTGGGTATGTGGCTATGTGAGTATGTATATTCATGTGTATGTGCACATGTGTGTATGCATGTGTGTTTGTACTTGTGTGTGTTCTGTTTCTATACAAATGCATGTACTTGTGCATGTGTGTACTTATTAGTGTACTTGTGTGTGTGTGTGTATCTTTTTGGCTATGTGCTTGATGTGTGTACATTTGTGTGTGTCTATGTCCTTGTGCATGTGTGCATGCATTTATCTATGTTTGTGTGGGTTTTTGTGTGTGTATGTGCATGTGTGTGTGTGTACACTTGCATTTGTGTGGGAGTGCATGTATGTGTGTGTGTGTGTTTGTTTCTACGTTTCTATATATGTGAAGGTTCATAGATGTATGCGTGCTTTTTTGCGTGGTGTGTGGGTGCTTTTATGTGTGTGCATGATTGCATGTTTGTGTGTATGCTTGTGTATGCAAGCACACAGGCATGTGTGTGCTTGCATGCATATGTGTGCATGCATATGTGTAATTGTTCATATCTGTGTATGTGCATGCTTTTGATTGCCTATATTTGTGCTTGTGTGTTCATGATTGTGCATGTGTGTGTTTGTTCGAGTTGTGCATGCATATGTATATTTGATGCTTTTGTGCATGTGTGTATGTTTGTAGGTTCATGCACCTGTCTATGTAGGTGTGTGTGGATGTGTGTGCATGTGTGCATCTGTACGTGTATGTGCAAGTGTGCATATATTTGTGTATTTATACAAGCATATGTGCACGTGCATGTGTACATGTGTGTGTGAGTGTATGTGTGTGCATTTGTGTGTATATATATGTGTGCATTTGTGTGTGTTATTGATTTTGTGTTTGTGTGCATGTGTTCTTGTATATGAATGTGTATGTGTGTGTACATGTGCGTGTGTGCATGAGTGTGCAAAAGGTGAGTACGTATGTGTGCATGTGTGTGTGTGCATGTGTTTGAGCCAATGTGTGTGTGCATGTGCGTGTACTTGTGTTGGCACATGTGCTTGCAAGTACCTATTTAGGTGCTTGTGCCTATATGTGTTTGTTTATGTATTCATTAGTGTGCACGTGTCACTATGTGTGTTTGAAAGTGGGGCTTTGTGTTTGCATGTTTGTGTGTCTACTTGTACATGTGTGTGTTTGTGTGCATGTATGTTTTTGTGTGTGTGTGTTGTTTTGTGCATGTGTGCAAGAGTGTGCCTATTTGTGGATGTGATTGCATGTATATGTGCCTATATTTGTGTGTGCATATATGTGTGTGTGATCACGGGTGTGCATGTACATGTTTGTATGTGTGTGTGAGTTCATTTTTGCATGCATGTGTGTATGCTTGTGTGTGCATCAATACCTATGTCCATGTAGGTGTGTATGCACGTTTCTGTGTGTGTGTAAGGGCACACATTTGTATATGTCTACATGTGTGCATGCATTTTTGTGCTTGTGAGTTTGTGCATGTGCTGGTTCATCTGTGTGATTTAGTGCCTGTATGAGTGCATGTGTGTGGGTGCAAGTTTATGAGTGCATGTGTGTATGTATGTATGTGTGGATGTGTTTATGTGTGTGTTTGTATGCATCCAAGTGTGTTTGTGGGTGTGCATGTTTATTTGCTTGTGTTCCTATGTGTGTGCATGTGTACATATATTTGTATGTAGGCGTGTACTTATATGGGTGTAAGTGCATGTGTGTTCTTATGAGCTTGTATGCATGCTTGTGCAAGTATATGTGTATTTGTGTGCACGTGTTTGTGCATTTATGTTCGTGCATGTGTGTATGCTTATGTGCTTGTGTGTATGTTAGTGTTTATAATATGTCTAAGGGTCTACATGTGTGCATTCGTGGCTGTGTGTGTATGCATGTGTTTTGTGTAAGTGTCTACATGTGTTCATGAGCTTTTGTTCATGTGAGTGCAAGTATGTGTATGTGTATGTGCATGTGTGCTGCAATGTGCATGTTAGTGTTAGTGCTTGTCTGTGTGTCGATGAATGAGTTTGTGCATGTGTTCGTGTGAATGTGTGTGCGATAAAGCATGTGTGATTGTATGTGCATGTGCACGTGCATGCATGTATGCATGTGTATTTATGTATATGTATATGTGCATGTGAATGTATTGTGCATATGGGTGTGTGTGCACCCATTCATGTGTATGCATATGTATGAATGCATGTATGTGTGTATTGATGTGTGTGCATGTGTTTGTGTGCACTTGTGGGGTTGTGTGCATAGCTGGGTCTATGTTTACATGCATGTTTTCATGCACATGTATGTGTTGTGCATTTTTGTGTGCATGTGCCTGTGCATGTGTGTTTGAGTGCATCTGCTCATGCGTGTGCGTGTGCATGTGCATGTGCATGTGTGTATGGGGGTGTGTGTTTGTATATTTTATGTGCTTATTTGCACATTTGCATGTTTGTGTGTGAGAGCATGTAGGAGCATTCATATGTGTCAACATGTTTGTGGGTTTGTGTGCATATGTGTGTAAATGTGTGTGAGTGTGTATGTGAGTATTCATGTGCATATATATGTGCATGTGCTTGAGCATATGTAATCCTGGCTATGTATGCTTGTATGCATTTGTGTGTGTGTGAGCATGTTTGCATGTGTAACTACATGCATGCATGTGTATATGTGTGTGTGTGCTTAAGTGTGTTCAAGTGAATATGTGGTAGTAAGCAAGTTTGTGTGCATGTTTGTGCATGTGCGTGAGCCTTTGTGCATATATGTGTGTGTATATTTGTATGTATACCTGTGTAATTAGTGGTGTCTGTGTGCCTGCATGTGCTTATGTATGTGTGCATGTGTATTTATGTGCACGTGTATACTTGTATGCATACATTTATGTGTTTATGTGTGTGTATGTATGTGTGCATGATTGTGTGTGTGCATGTATGTGTTTTTGCAAGTGTGTGTATGTCTATATGCACATGTTCATGTGTGTGCAAGTGTGCATTTGTGTGTGTATGTGTATATATTTTTGTGGGTGTGCAGGTGTGTGTGCACACATGTTTTTATAAGTTTGTATGTATGCAATATGTACTTTAGTATTTATGTGTGCATGCATGTGCATGGACATATGTGCATCTGTTAGCATGTATGAATGTGTGTACGTGCACTTTTGTGTGCATGTGCATGTGCATATGTGTATGTTTGTGCACGTGCACGTGCGTGTGTGTTTATGTGCCTGTGTGAATAGGTGTGCATGTGCATATGCATGTGTGCATGCTTGTATGTGTTTGTGTGTGTGCGTGATTCTATGTGTGTGTGTGTGTGCTTATGCATGTGAGTGTGCGTGTGTGCATATTTTTGAGTGTGTCAATGTGTGTGTTTATGCATATGCATGTGCATGCTTGTGCCTATCTGTATGTGTGCACATATATGTGTGTGTATGCATGTATGTGTGTGTTCTTATACATGGGCATGTGTGTTTGAGTGTGTACGTGTTTGTGTGTATGCATGCCTGTGTTAATATTTGTGTGCAAGTTTGTGCGCTTATGTGCATTTTTTTGTGTGTATGTGCATGTATGTTTGGGCATGTGCACGTGTGTGTATGTGTGTTCTCATGTGATCATGTGTGTGAGCTTGTGTATGTGTATGCATGCATATGTGTGTCATTTTTTTTCGTGTTTATTTTTGTGTTTTTGTGCTTGCATGTGTGAGTGTGTCCAAGCATTTATATGCATATGTGTGTTTGTGTGTGTATCAATGTGCATCTGTGTTCATTTGTGTGCATGTGCATGTGTGCATGCACATGTATTTATGTATGTGCATTCTTATTAATGTGTGTATGAGTGCATGTGCATGTGTGTGTGTGTGAGCATTTGTAAGTGTTTGTGTATGTGTGTGCGCATGAGTCTGTGTGTGTGAGCACATGTGTGTGCATCTTTGTGTTTCTTATGCGTCGATGCATATGCATGTGTGTGTGTATAGATGTGCACATGCATGCATGTGTGCATGCTCTTGTCTTTGTGTGATTGTGTTTGATATTGCATGTGTGTGCTTATGCGTGCACATGTGTGTTCCTTTGTGTGAGTGTTTATGTTTGTATGTGTTGCTATGCATGTAAATGTTTCTTCTGCATACAGATGCATGTGTATGTGCATATGTATGTTTGTATGTATGTGTTCATGTGCACCTGTGCATGTATGTGTTTGTGTGCGCATAAGTATGTCTATGTGTGTGTGTGTTGCTATGCATATGTGTGTGACTTTGTGTGTATGTATGAGACTACATGCACAGTCATGTGTACGAGCATGTGTTTGTGACTGTGTGTGAATTTGTGTGTGTGGGTTTGCATGTGTTGGTGAATGTGCATGCATGTGTGTTTGTGTGTGCATATGTGAGTGGTGGGGTGGGGTGTGTGCATGCATGTGAATATTTTTGTGTGTGCGTGTGCATGTGCCTACTTATGTTTGTGTTTCTGTATGTGCATGCACACACACACACATGTGTGTGTGTGGATGTGAGTATGTGTGTATTCATGTATGTGTGTGCATATGTGCATTTTTCAAGTGTATGATTACGCATGTGTTTGTGTGTGTGTGCATACATTTGTGCATATGTGTGTGTATGTATTTGTGTAGGTTTTTGTGCTTTTGTATGCATATGTGTGCATATTCCTATGTGCTTGTGTGTATTCCAATACATGTGCATGAGTATGTGTGTGAACTTGCCTAATTATGTGTGCATGTGCATGTGCATGTGTTTGTGCATGTCTGTATGCATATGTTAGTTTTTATGCATGTGAGTGTGTGTGTTGCTGTGTGCTTGTGTGAGTTTATGGGTGTGTGTGTGCTTAAGCATTTGCGTTTGTGTGCATAAGCATTTGTGTGTGTGTGTGTGCTTGTGTGAATGATTAAGTATGCATGTACATGCATGTGTAGGCATGTGTGCTTTTGTGTTTGCATTCATGTGTGTATGTGTGTGTATGTACACATGTTATTGTGTTATTACGTGTGTGTGCATGCACATGTACATGTATGTGTATGTTGGGCATGTTTGTATGCATTTGCACATATGTTTGAATGCATCCATGCGCATGTAAGTGCATGTGTATGTGTGAGTGTCTCTATAAGCCAGTGTGTATGTGTATGTGTGTGTATGTGTATTGCAATTTTGTAGGTAGGTGTATGTGCATGTGTATGTGTGCTTGTGTGTTTTTGTGCATGTATATATGTGTGTTTGCATTTGCATGTGTGTGTCTACCTGTGTTTGTTTGTGTCTTAATGTGTGTACATATGTGTGTATTCGTGCATGCATATGTGTGTGTTTGTGTTTCTATTTCTGCATGTGTGTGAGCATATATGCTAATGGGTGTTTTTATGCGTGTGTATCATTCTGTATATAGGTGTATGTGTGTGTGTGATTGCATATGCATGCATTAGTGTAGGTGTGTGTGTGTGTGTGTTTGTGCATGCATGCATGTGTGTTCTTATGCAAGTAGGTGTGTGTGTGCATCTGATTGTGCCTATGCATGTGTCTTAAAGTGTGTGCATGTGTGTGAATGCGAGTAAATGGCATATGCATGTTTGTGTGGATGTGCTTGTGCAAGTGTGTGTGTGTGCACAAAGTTTTGTTTGTGTGTTTATGTGCATGTGTACATGCACACATGTTTGTGTGTGGGTGCAAGTGTGTGTGTGTGTGTTTGTTGGTCTTTCTATGTTTGTTCATGTATGTGTGTTCAAGTGCATGTGTGTGTGCTTTTGGGTGTGAGGAGCACATGTGTGTTTATGTGGATTCGTGTGCATTCATATATGCATGTGGATGTCTTTGTTTGTGTGTGCATGTGAGAGTGCATGCATGTGCATGTGTGTTTGTGCATGCTTGTGTTCATGTGATTGTGCTTGCATGTTTGTGTGTGTTTACTTATGTGTGCATGTTTGTGTGTGTGTTTTAACGCATGCCATTGTATACATATGCAAACTTTTTAGTATATGTGAGTGCATGCATGTGTTTATTTATGTGTGTTCAAGCTATTTGGAGTACATGTGTGTGTGTATGTGCATGTATTAGTTGTGCATGCAAGTGTGTGTATGTGTGGATGTTATCTTATGTGAGTTCGTGGGTGTGTGTGCTTATGTATATATATTTGCATTCATGTGTTTGTGTGCATAAGCATTTGTGTTCATGTGTGCATGTGTGAATGTGTTTGTGTGGGTGTGCATGCATGTGTTCATGCGTGTATGAGTGTGTGTGCGCATGCATGTATGTATGTGTTCATTTGTGTGTGTATGTATGTGTTATTGTGCGTGTGTGTGTATGTGAGTGTATGTGTGAGCTTGTGTGTATTCATATAAAACCTATTTGTATGCATGTTTGTGCATAGGTGTGTGTGCAAGCAGCTATGCATGTATGTGCATTTGTGTGTGTGTTTACATGTGTGTGGATATGTTTGTGATTATGTGTGTGTGTGTGTGTACATGTGTCAATGCCTATGCTTATTCATTTAAGTGTGTGCATGTGCATGTGCATGTGAGTGTTTTCATGCAAGTGTGGGCATGTGCATGTGTGTGTGTAAGTATCTATGTTAGTTCACGCGCGTGTGTGTGTATGTGAGTGTGTGTTTGCATGTGTGCATGTACGTGTGCATGGGCACATGGGTGTTTGTGTGTGCATATGTGTGTGCATTCAGTGCATGCATGTGTGTGCATGTGCATATACATGCATGTTTTTTCTCCATGCCTATGGATATGTGTATCTATGTGTGCACGCATGTGTGTGTGTGAATGTTTATGCTTGTGTGTGTCTGTGCATATGTGTGCATGGTCATATGTGTGTGAATGTATTTGTCTTTGTGTGTATGTGTGAGGGTGCTTTTGTTTGTGCAGGTCAGTGTGTGTGCTTGTCTACATGTGTGTGTACATGTGTGCGTATATATGTGTATGTATTTGTTTGTTTGTGTTCATGTGTATGCATGTGTGCTTATGTGCTTGTTTGAGCATGTGTGTGTGTGTGTGTCTATGTATGTGCATGTGCATGTGTGTATGTTTGTGTGTATTTATACATGCATGCAGTCATGTGTGTGTGTGTACATGTGTTTGTGTATGTTTGTTCTTGTTAATGTGTGTATGAATGCATGTGCATGTTTGTGTTAGTGTTTGCATGTGTTTGTGTGTGTGTTGACATGTGCATGTACTTGTGTGTGTGTGTTTGTGTGTAATTATGTGTGTGTGTTTTTGGATGCACAAACACATACATAATGACATGCATGTATAAACACGTAAGCACATAAGCATGCATATATACACACACTTGCACATGCATGTACTTACATGCATAGACAAACATGCATGCAAGCAAACCTACACATACCCAAACACACCCAAACACAAGCATGCACACTCGTATATACTAGTAGAATCACAAGCACACATACATGCACACAAACTAGCATAGATGCAAACACCCACCACACATGCATGCATACACACATAGCCATAACCACAAGTACACGCAAATACACACATATGCACATATATAGGCACATGCACACAATCACACACATAAACACACACATGCATGGATGCTCGCATGCACACAAGCCAATACACAAAGACAAATCTACACATATACATGCACATTGATACACATGTGCATGCACACATATAAACACTTGCACATGCACACAAACACTTGCACAAAACTCATGCACATGTAGATAAACATGCACGTGCACATAAACTTGCACACATGCACTCATAAACACACACATGCACTCATAAACACACACATGCATGTACATCCATATATGCAAACACAACCATAGGCACACACACAAACACAAGACCACGTATAGACAAGTATGTAAAGACATGCACATGCAAACATGCATATAGGTGTGTACAATCACATGCACACACAATTGCACATGCACATGCACATATGCATGCACACATGCACACACATATGCACACAAGTAGACACATGCTCACATGAACACACATATGCACACACATGCACATACACAGACACACACACAGTCGAATAGACACACATGCACACACAATCACATGTAGACTTGTGCATATGTATACACATGCACACTCACACACACAAGCACACACACACACACACACACACCCATGCACATGAACATACATAGGAACCTACGCAATCATCTACACACATGTAAGTGTGTGCTCACACAGGCACACATACACACATGCACTTAAGCGCACACACCAACACACAGTCATGCACACACTCACACCCACATGCTTGCATGTACACATGCACACAAGCTTACTGGCATAAGAACACACACATGCACACACACACACATGGACACTTGTACAAAGACACACACACACACACACACACACACAAGATTTTGCACGCACATTCTAATACATGCACGTGCATATGAATGCACATAATCACACACACATGAATAGGCAAACTTTCACACACAGCCACATATAGACATGTGCCTTCATACACACACATAGATGCACACAGACACACTAGCATGCACATACACACATACACACACAAGCACACACCTAACCAAACACTCAAACATATGCATGCATTAACACACACACATGAATTCATGTGTGCACACACACATGCATCCTTGCAAAAACTCTTGCATAACAACATTCGTAATCCACACCCGCACATAAATACATGCATGCTTTCATGTGTGCACAAACACAAACCTACAGATAATTTTAAACGCACACACATGCATGCACACAAGACATGCATATAGATACACACACATCGACACATACACATAAACAACCACACTTACACATGCTCACACATGCATCCATAAAAACAAACACACATGCATGCACGTACACACGCACATCCTAAATGAACACTTGCAAACAAAGATAAGGATACACACATGTGCATACCACATACACTCAGGAACATGTAGTCACAAACATAGGCAAACCCACATAGTTGCATGCACACAAGCATAACACACCCACATGGACACACAGACACACTCACATTCACACATACACAAACAATCATACACTCAAATGTTCATACACATAAACACATAAGAACACACCTGTAAACATGCAAACACACACACATACATGCACACTTGAACCCAAATGCAAGAAAACAAGCACACATGCACATGCATGCACATGTACACACCAATACACATGAACACATACACACTTGCACAAACACATTTGCACATATATGTACACACATGCACACATGCACACATGCACTCACACAGAAGCACACATGCACACAAATATGAACACACATGAACATACACATGTACGCACACACACACATAGGAAGACATACACACAAGCATGCATGCATAAAAACACAAACTTATGCACACAAAGACCCACAAGCACCAACAAAGTCACCAACATAGACATGTGCACGTGTGCACGCTCACACACACAACATGACACAAAACCCCAAACGCACATGTGCATGAACACGCATCCACACATAATCATGCATGCACACATACATGCATTCACATGCCCAAACACACATGTATGCACATGCACGCACATGAACGCATGCACATAACCTTACACATATGCATATGCACACACCCAACATATAAGCATACCTTTATGCACACAACACACACACACACACACACATACACACCTATGCATGTGCATTTACACACAAATGCAAGCACACATGTGCACACGCACGTGTGAAAATGCACACACATACGTGTACATGCACACGCACATGCACACATACATATTGACCCATAGATATACACACATGCAAATGCTTGCTTGCACATGTGCACATAAGCACACACATCCACCCACACACACACACTTGTATACCCATGCTTGTGCATGTGTATGAATTATAAAATATGCACAAGCACACACACATATACACAAACACACATATGCACACATAGAACATTTGCTCCTATGCACCCACACACATATGCACATGCACAAACACATACACATACAGACATTAACAAGCACATGCATACACTTGTAGATGCACAACCACAAGCACACATACACAAAAATTGGAGCACAAATATATGAACACAAGCTCAAAACACATGCACACAGACATGCACGAGAATGCACATGCATGCACGCATAGATACACACATTCACTTGCATGCAAAAACATGTGCAAATAGCTCACATAAATACATGAACACTAAATCACACTTGCATAGACACACAAACCCATAAACAAGCACAAACATGTGCACACGCACACACACCCACATAGATAAGTACGCACATACGGACATGCACATGAACACATGCACACAACAAGACAAGCACACATATGCATGCACATGCACACATGCATAAACTAACAAACTCACACATGCACAATTACACACATAGATACACACAAATACATACATATATATATATATATATATATATATATATATATATATATATATATATACTTACACACAAATTTACACGTATAGACACACTCACACACACACAAGCACATGCATACACACACACATGTGTACATAATTGTGTATGCATACACAGATGTATACATGCACATATATATGCATAAACCCAAATGAACACGCATGCACAGACACACACATGTGAACTCATAGGCACACAATTTCATACCCAAACATATGCTTGCATGCACACACACCCCCATAATCAAATATACACACACTTATGCACACACAAATACACACAGGCACCCACACACACAAGCATATTTATTCGTGCACACATATATGCACACATGTAAACATATGCATGTACACACATACACAAGCATTCACATACATGCAACAAAGACACAAAAAAATATACATGCACAAAGACATGCACACATACACATATATACAACACAAACAAACTAAGACATCTAGACACACATATTCACACATGTGTGCAAGCACATATGTGCAGGAATACACACAAAAATTTGCACACATGTACTCACACAAACACACATGTACATGCACACAAACACACACATATTCACTCACACACATGTGCATGCACAGACATGAATGCATAAGCACACACATGTTAAACCACATGCCCATGCAAACACACATACTCATGCATATGCATACATGCATGCACACTCATACACACATGCACACGTACATGCATAAGTACATGCCCACAAACATGCACATATGTGTGAATAAGCAAATTTAATAACACACACACAGACACGTGAATGTGCAAATGAACACACACGAATTGAAACACATACAAACATACACACAAGCAAACACACACATTTACACACATACACACACACACAAATGCACTGTATGCATATACACACAAGGAGGTTTGTAGAAACATGCACATGCACACACAAACCCATGCACATCCATAGAGAGAAGCACACACACTCACAAATACTTGTGTGCATATACTTACACACATAGGCACACACTAGCATGCATATGCACACACGCACATGCATGCACAAACACACACTCACAAAAAAAATCGAACATGTACACACGCACACACACATGCACACTCGTATGCACAAACATGTACGTGAGCACAAGCTCATGCACATGCACAAATGTGCACACGCACATGCACAATTGCACACACACAAATAGCAACGCATGCACATGTGGATGCACACACACACATGCACACTCTTGGATGCATATACACACATGCACGCATGCATACACACACACACACAAATATATATATATATAGATATATATATATATATATATATATATATATATATATATATATATATATATATATATATATATATATATATATATATATATATATATATATAAGCACACACAAGCACATATATATGCACACACACATGCAAACATAGACACACAAGCAAACATTAGTGCTCAACACACATGCCCATGCTCACACTCGCATGCACACCCAAAACCATAGATGCACACACAAATGCACAAATACACACTTGCACACACATACACACAGCACACATGCACACACACACACATGCATACAAACACACATGAACACAAATATGCATGCATAAACAAACACAAAAAACAAGCACACAAACATGCATAATACTTACATATGTAGAGATGCACAAATACATACACAAACATGTAAACACACATATATTTACACTAATGAGCACACATGCATTTGTGCATAACACATATGTAGACACACACACACACATATGAACATGCATAAGCTCACACATGCATATACAAATAAGATAAAAAGCACATAATCAAAAAGACATGCATACACATATGTGCACATGAAAACACTCACAAACATAGTCACATATGTACATGAATGCACAAACACACACACACACATGTGCATGCACGTACACTCACATAGACAGACACACACATGCACATGAACACACACAAGCACACACATACTCATACACACATACACTCACATACACGTGTACACACACACATGCACACAGACACATAACCATGCACATCCACACATGTGCACTCACACCCTTATACATACACCCACATCTATATACACAAATACATACACACATGCACACACACGTATACCCACAAACCTACTTATGCACACATACACATGCATGCACACACTCACATATGTACTCATTTTTACACACATGCATAGACACACCAACACACTCACACACCCGTACATATATGCACCCACAAAAACACATACACAAGCAAAAACATGCACTCATATGCATATGCACATGTACAGGCATGCACATGCAAATGCCTATGCAAACATGCTCACGCACACACTCACACATACACATGCACATACATGCATTTAAACACACCCAACAAATACATATGCACATACACCTACACACAGACACATGCACCTACATATGAACTCATGCATAATTGCACACAAGAATTCATTCACACATGCACAACCTAAGCAAACAAGCATAGACATGCATGCACATGCATACAAATGCATACTATACAAGCATGCACATACTCACACACACCCACACTCTCACATATCCTTACACACATGCATACGGGCACATAACACACACATGCAAGCAAATGCACATGTCTACATGCATAAACGCACACAAATGCATGCACACGCATGAACACATGTGCGTGAACATGGATGCGTACATGCATGTACATAGTCCCACCCACGCATGCACATGTGTTCGTATGCATGAACATACATGAATGCATAATTGCTTGCACATATGCATGTATCCACACATAGGAACACATAAACACATAAGTATACACACACCCACAGACACCCACACCCACACCCACATGCATATACACTCACCCACATAATCAAATTCACCCACACACACCCACACCCACACCCACATGCATATACACTCAATCACATAATCAAATTCACATGAACACACACATAAACACATGCACACACAGACATGCACATTCTTATGCACACACATGCTCTTGCTCACAATAGATACATAGGTATACATATGCTCACAAGAAAATGCATGCACAAACAAATGCACATTCACACAAATGCACATACACATGAAAACTCAAAAATGCATGCACACACATGCACATGCAAAGACACACAAATACACACACATGCACATGCACACACACACACACACATATATATATGCTTGCATGCAAGCATGCATGCACCTACATGCATTCACATATGTACACGCATACATGCATACGTAGATAGAGTTACACAAGAACACATATCCACACACACTCACATATGAGCAAATGCACGCAAATACTCATGCATGAACATGCTCACATGCACAAATGCACTTAAACATGCACACACACACACCTGCAAGTGCACACTAGCATGCTCACATGCACACACATGCACGCAATTGCATATATATAAGAAAACTCACCCACACAGACACAAATGCACAAACACTCACACTTGAACAAACACAAGTACACATATGCACACACACACACATGCAAACACATACATCTACACAAGCACACACACACACACTCAAACACATATACAAGCACATAAACAAACATGCACGTGCACACACACATACACACTCTTGCTTATAGACACACACATGCACATGCACTACAAAGATATACACAAACATACACGAGCACAAGCTCACACACATGCACACATACACACACATAATCCTATAATGCACACACACATGCACATTCGCACACATGCATAAGCACAAACAATTACATGTGCACATGCACACACACATGCACACACATGATTACACACATGTGCACATGTAGATATACATGGTATGTGCACACACACGATCACACACGTACACACACAGACATACATTCTATGTGCACACACACAATTGTACCCACACACACATGCTCATGTGTACACACAAGAATGAATGAAAAAATACATAAACACACTTGCGAATGAATGCACACACACTTGCACATACTCATATAGGCATGGACACGGACATACATACACACACACACCCACCAGCACTAACACTTGAAGATGTATGCACATGCACACACATACACACACACACACACATGAGAATGTAGATATATGCACACACACATGTGCACATGCACATGTACACACACACATGCATACACATTCATGCACACACTCACACACACATGCACATTCAAAGAGATGAACACATGCACGCACATTGGCATGACATGTGGACAACCTATACACATATATGCATGTATGCACCCACATGCACACATACATGCACACAAATGCACTTACACACATCTACACATACACACATACACATGCACACAAACACACCTGTGTACTCACACCCACACATGCACACACATCCACAGGAAAGGACACACACACACTCATGATCAGGTAGACATACACACAAGCACACATGCATTCGCAAACACATCCACACAAGTAGAAACAAGAACAAGATGCAAAAACATGCACACTAACACATAGACACACACATGTAGACACACATAAAGGAACATATGCATGTGTAATCAAATAACAAAGACACATGTACACATGCAAAATAATAAATGCACACAAACAAAATCACTCATGCATACACACATGCATATACGCACACCATACACATGCACATACATGCTCACACATATGCACAAATAGTCACTTGCACAAACAAAAACACACATGTATAAGCACATGCAAACACACACATGCATACAAACTTTCATGCACACACACATGCACTAAAAGCCATACATGCTCACGCACACATGAACACACACACACACACATACATGTGCACAAAAATGCATGTGCACACACACACACATGAACACTCCCACATATATAAACATGTGCATACATACACACATGTGCACTTGCATACATTTATGCACATTCATTCACATAGGCACATGAATGCATGCACCCAATCACACATGCATGGACCCACACACACACACAAGTACACACATATGCACACTTACACTCACATAGACACACACCCACACACAAACACACTTATACACATCCACTCACACATACACACACACACATGGTCCTCATGGACAAAGACATGCATGTACACACACGCAAACACACAAAAAAAACAAAAAGCACCCAAATACATGCAAATACTTTCACACAGCTAGCTACACTTGCACAGGCAAACACATGTAGACATATAGTCACAAACATGCTCACACACATATATGCAAACATGCACAAACAAATATACTAACACGCACACTAACACATGCACACACACAATTACGTGTGCACATGTACACATGCATGCACACAAACACATATACATGAATGCCAGTCAATGCATACAAATGCATACATACATACACAAAACACACACACAAACACATGCACACACGACCACACCTATACACACATATGCACAAATGTAGATGAACACCTACAGAGGCATACACACACAACCACACATGTGCATTTAGAAATGCATTCTTGCACACATAGACACAAACTCATACACACACGCATGCATGCACCCACACATCAACAGACCAATGCACCCATGCACAAACATACACTTCCATGCAAACACCTGCATGCACACACAAATACAAACACACACCCATACATGCATGCACACAGCACACTCACACATATACATGTATAGATGCACACCCACATCCTTGCACATAGAAAAACACTCAAACACACACGTGCACATGTACACATGCATATGCATATGCATACATACACACAAACATGAACATACACAATCACACATAGACACACACATGCATACACACATTCACACACATGCACACACTCACATAAGTATACACTTGCACACACACACACACGCATACGCGTGCACACATGCATAGGAGTACACACATGCATAGGTACATACAAATACTCACACACACAAACACATAAAAGCACACACAAATATGGCACAACACAAAACACATGGATATATAGGCACATACTCTTGTATGCAAACACCCACATAGAAATGCTCAAATGCCCAAAGGCATACATATGTATATGCATGCACACATGCACACTCAAGCACACACATTTACTAACACTAACACATGTAAATACCCAAGCACTCATACATGCACATAGACATACACACACACACACAGGCACTTCCACATGTACAAGCACACACACCTAATCACACATGCATGCATATTCACATGTAAAAGCACACACACACATGCACATGCATATGCACAAATATGCACACCCACACATATGTAGGTATACATAGATACACACTAAAGAACATGCACACACACATATATGCCCATATAAGTGCACAAACACTCATAAGTACACATGTAGGCATACACATGCATAAACATACATACACATATATGTACACACAAACATACTCATGCATGCATGACACACACAAAGACAAACATACTTATTGACATTTCAACATGTGAATGTGCGCACAGACACAATCATGCACACACATGCAGGCAACCACACAAATGTGCGTAAACATGCATAAGCATACACACATACATGTACCAACTCAAACACACAAATGCATGCATAGACATAGGCAAACACGCACACTTATGCACGTAGACAGACATGTGGATACATCAACACACATAGGTATGTACACAAATGCACACACACCCATAAACATATACACAAACATGCACATGCACACATAGACGTACAAACACACCCACAAAAGCCCAAAAACACTCACATAAATGCACATGCACAAACATGTATATACAAACATAGGTACAAATTCACACAACTATATGCACACATATATACACATGCACATAAGTAGGTGCACACATAAAAACTATACAAATATTCATAGACATGTATGCATGCAATAATGCACACATGTACACACACACACACATGCAAATGCACACAAACACAATCGCACACCCACATACCCACACAGGCACACACATGAACCCACACATGTAAACAAGCACTAATGCACACATGCACACACACACACACACTTACATGCATTTAAATTGACACATTCATATCCACACACACATACATATTTACACATATATGACATGCACACACAATAAACATATGTACATACAAACACATACACAAAGATATACACACATAGGTATGCAAACATACACACATACATGCATACACACATGCATGTGTGTGCACAAACCCACACACACCCCTAATAAAAAACTCACTAACACGCATACACTCATGCACATGCACAGGCACAAACCCATACTCACGAACACACACACACATGCATTCAAACACATACAAATGTGTGCACACATGCCAGTGCATGTAACACAAACACGTACACACAATTTATAATGCCACAGACATAGTTGAAAACACACATACATGGACATGCACTCACATGTAGCACAAAAGAACACATGGACACTTGCACAAACATGCACATACTTGCATACACACGCACAAGTGTCCACACATGCATGCAAACGCACATAATCAACCAAAGGCATTTACACACACATGCACACAATAGACATAAACATGTGCATGGCACACCCACAATTACATAGACACATACACACATGCATACATGTACACACCAACATGCATGCAAGTACATGTATGCACACACACATACACACATGCACATCCACACACACAACTACATACACACTCACGCACATAAATACACACATACATACAGATGCATGCACAATTGCATGCACCCATGCAAACACATAATCACACACACACGCATGCACTCACACACGAATGCACAAGTACCCACATACACACAACCACACTCACATTTGCACAAGCACATGCAAACAAATGTATACTTACACATGTTCACATGCACCCACATGCACACAAATGTATGCATAAATACACAGATAAGAATAAAAACACATAAAGATGTACACACATACACAAGCACACACATGTATTTATGTACTCACAACCACAAACAAGCACACTTGGACACTTGCACACACACAAATACACATATACATAACACATGCAAGTGTGCACAGGTGTATAAACACAAACATAAACAACAAAAGATATATGTACACATATGCTCACAACATAAAAACAAACACAAACACATGCATGAAACACCCACAAATACATAAATAGACACAAATTCACATGCATATATACACACACATACACACATGCAGACACACACAAGTACACAAACACACACACATACTCAAATGAACACACACTCATGCACATGCATAAGTACAAACACAACAACACACAAACACATCCATACATACAGAAATGCACACACTCACACAAATGCATACACACATGAATGCATCCACACAAGCAAGCAAGCACGCATACTTACACAAGCATGCACAAGCTCCCACATGAATACCACACACATGTGCACACATGTATGCACATACAAGCACACACATGCACATGCACACACACATATACACACACACATACACACATAGACACATTTAAAGACATAGATGCACACACACAGATATGCACATACACACACAAACACATGGACACTTACACGTGCTCACATGCACTATGATGTACAAAAATGCATGCATAAACACATGCACATGCACACACATAAGCAAAAAAATACCCAAAGGTACACACACACATAAGCACACACATGTGCACACGCACCTTTGTACGTGCACACAAATTCTTGCACTTCTAGACACACACATGTACATCTACATATGGGCACACACACATGCACAGATAAACACATAAATAGACACTTGCACACACCCACACACACAAATTTGCACATCTATATCCATATACATGTTACATATACAAATGCATGAATAAAACCACATGCACATGCAAACACATCATGCACACACATACACACTTGCACATTCATGCCCACACATATGCAAATACATAAACACACATACACACACACATAGTGCACATAGCACAAACACATGCATACACTTATGCGTGCACACATAAAAACACAGATATACAAATTTATACACACACACACACGCACACACTTAAACATAGACACACACAAGCATACATATACATATACACATGCATGCACAAAAATATAGGCACGCATGCTTGCATTCCTGTAAGGCATACATGCACAGACGTACCCCCTTACAAACACTTGACCACATGCATGCACACACACACACACATTTACACAACTTAAGCATGCATGCAATTAGATGTACACACAAACTTTGACATGCACTCACACACACACATGTATGTAGGAACAGGAAACACACACATGCACATGCACATGCATATTACCAAACACATGCACACACAAAGGCTCATAAACATACACACACATGCATACACACACAAACAAATATACACATGCACACTCACGGATGCAAAAACACACAAGCACAAGCATACAAACACTGACAACACAAACAATTGCACACACACATACATGTGCACAACCATGCACACCACGCATGCACATTAACACGCACATGGAAAAAAGCACATAAACACATATGAACATGAAGATACATACATGTACATAACGTGATACATGCACACACACGCACAAGAATGCACATGCATACATGCATCAACACAAAAGTAGACACTAATGGATAAATAGATACACATAAAAACTCGCATGCACATAAACATGAGGACATACACACATGGACACAAATATATCCCGATACACATAGATGCACTTATACACACACATGACTACACACAAAGATGCATGCACAAACACACATACATGCATGCACACACACATGTACACACTTATATATGTACACACACAAACATAAATAAGAACACACACACACACAAGCACAAATGCATTAACACAGATGCACATGCACACAAACAAGTGACCACACCTACACATGAACATGGAGACATGCACACAAGCATACATATGCACACATATGTGCACACACACATACAAACATGCATGCACACACAAGAGTAGAAATACACACCCATGCACACACATGCACACAGACACGCATGCACGTAGATGCACACATGCACACACACCCCGATCCATACACAAACACATACGCACATGCACAAGTACACATGTGCTAATACACAACCATACATAAACACACATTCATACATGCATGCCTTTACACACACAATGAAAATGCATAAGGACAAAAACACATGCGCATGCACAACCAAATGCAATTACAAATCTAGACATGCACACACACTCACATGAATAGACATGCAAACACACATAAATACATGTGCTAATACACACACTGGCATCCACGCACACCTATGTGCATACACAGACACACATGCACACCTAAACATTTATGCACAAGAGCACACAAATGTACAAACACAAGTACATACACACACACAGACACACACGTACATGCATGTGTATAAGCACATACACGCTTACATAGACACACACAAACAAAAATGCAAAGTCGCACATCCTCACACGTACAGGTACACACACATAAACACATGCACAAAAACACATATATGCACATACACACATACACACACACAAGCATGCATGTAGACACATACACACACATGCAAACCCGCACATACAAGCACACACACACCCATGCACTTGTAGACACACACATTTGTGCACATGCAAACATAGATATGCAGTCTCACAGACACCAACACCTGATCCTTCCCTCACACACACATGTTCTTATGTAGCATACATGCACACATGCTCAAACACATAGACCCATACACATGTGCAAACACACATGCACACATACATATAAATACAAATACATAGTCACGTGAAAGCACGCAAGTGCATAACCTTACATATAAATGAGGAGACAGGCCCAGACATGCACACAAATACACCTACACACAAGCCTATAAGATTGCACACACACACACACAAACATGTACAAGCACATATATACACTCACACACACAAGCACACATGCGCACATGTAAAAACACAAAAAATACACATATGTGCATGTGCACAAATTTACATGCACACACAAAAACATGCATGCATAACACACACACACACGCATACACATGCACATAGATAGACACTTGTGCACACACACATGCACACTCACTTGCACGCTCATGCACAGACTTGCATAAATATACACAAAAGCACACACACAAATGCACAACACATGCTCACACACCCACACATGCACATGTACACATGCATCGTCGCATAAAATGCATGCACACACTCACACACCCACAAAAAACAAACACATGCACACACAAAAACACAACACAAACACTCTCACACACATGCATCCACATTACACTCACACGGTCATGAACACACATGTGCATACTTGTATGCACACACACACACACAAATACATGCATGCACGTACTCGTATATACGCAAGCACACACACATGCATGAACATGCTCATACATACACATATCGACACACACACATGCATACCCACACACATAAGCATTCGTTAACACACAGTACATAGGCACACACTCACCTGAATGTGCGTGTACACAGTCTCGGACACACGCATGTGCAAGTGAACATGGACACACATGCACAAACATATATGGACACACACATATGCATATCCACACACACACAAGCACACAAAAACACAAAGTCGCATACAAATGTATGCACACATGCACATGGATACTCATATACACACATGCTCAAATGCATGCACAATGCATGCACTACACACACAAATAAGAACACATGAACACACAAGTATGCAAAAACATGTGCAACAACATACACCCACACACATGTGCACCCACATATGCATGCATGCATAATTATGCACACACATACATGAACATCACACACAAACACTTGCACACAGATACACCCATGCACAAGTTCACTTGCACACATGCACACAAACACACAGAAAAACATAAATGCACACACAAATAAACTCATATGAACAAATATATAGACGCACACACGTACACATGCGCACAAACACACACACATGAACAAATGCATGCACACATAAGAACTTATATGCATACACCAATGCATGTATGCATTTATGCATAGACCCACATCTAGAAACACACACACGTGCATGCACATACATACACTTACATGGACATGCAAAAGGATGCTCACTTGCAAGCATGCACATATATAAGCAAAAACAATTGCACACATGCATGCACACACATGCACATACTCATACACAGACGATCATGTAGACACTTGTTCCCGCACATGCACTCACATGCACATGCATGCTTATTCCTACATGCAAATGTGTAGACACACTCACATATGGATGCACATGCTCACACATGCACATGAACAAGCATAAGAGCTCACATACATATGCACACACATAATAAAGCATAAACACATATGCACACACATGCACAGAAGCACACATACACATGCACAAGCACATGCATGTACACACACACACAAATACATACACAAATATGCACATTGACACACCTACGAACCCACACACACACATAGACATAGATGCATGAATATACACATAAACATGTGCACATAGATGCAAAAACACACAAATGCACATGCATACACATGTATATATGCATACATAAACACAGACACATACACACATGCGTGATTAGGAAAATGTAAATGCACATACACAGACTTGCACACGCAGTCACACATGCATGCATGAACATACACACATGTGTGCATCTATATAGGAAAATGTGCAAAAACATACACCCAGGCTCACACACATGAACACACACATGCATACACATACATGCACATTAACAAACACACTCACCCACATGCCCACATGCACTCAAATGTGCACACACATACATACAAATGCAAAAACACACATGAAAGAATTTGTACATGCATACTGACACAAATGCATAGGCACACAAACACATAAGTATTGAGACATGCACATGTGCAAATGATTGCAAGTACCTACAAACACACAAATATATAAGCACACGCATAAACCTAATTAAACAAATACACACACTCACCCATACACAAAGATGCATGCACATGTAGAAATACATACACACACATACACACACTCACAAACACACACATGTGCATGCACACAAACATGTAAACGTGTACAAACATTCACACACACACAAACATGCAGGTAGGCATAGGAAAAAATTACAAAAGTGCACACATGTGCATAGGAACGTGGACAATCCACAAACATACACGCACAAACAAACATGTATGAACATGCACACACATGCAAGCATACACACACACCTACACATGCACACATATGCACATCAACCCACACACATAAGAAAACACATGCAAACAATTGTGGACACACGAACGTAAACCCATGCACACACATGCACATAGTTAGACATGCATGTATGCACATGCTTACAACCACACATGCACATATACACAGACTGCCACATGTGTACACACACACATACATACATAACACAAATGCACACACATGCACATATACACATAGGTACACACATTCACAAACATGTATGCATGCTAACATGCACACACAAGCATGCAAACACACCTGCAAACTCAGATTTAGAGACGTGCATGAACACACTTATACAAATAATTTCAATGATATAAAAACATGCACACATACTTGCACATACACACACACACATATACATACGTGCACACATACATATGTATTTGCACATGCAATGACATATGAACACATGCATACGCACATGCACAAACATGCAAACATGCACACACTCGCACATGCATACACATGCATACATACACATAATCACAAATACATGAATATGCATATTGGCATGCACACAAAAAATGCATACACCTATGTACATACATGCATGCACGTAAACATTCAGACACAAGCACACACACGCACACACACACACACACATATAAATATAGAATCACATAGACTCATACAACTACACACTCCTAGACATGCACATACATATCTGCATGCATAAAAATGCTCACACATGTACCTATATATGCACATGCATAGGCACTCATACACGTACATGCATGCATGAACACCTACATACACACTTGCATGACACACACATGCATAGTCATGCACAAATGCATATGCACACATGCACACACACACACATACACTTACACACATTGAAAAACACGAGCAAATAGTTACACAAACATGCATATGCCTATACACACACATTTGCACCCAAACACACACACGCATGTACACACATGTGTGTACACTGGCACACATGCACACACACGCACACAACATACACAAACACCCCTGCATAAGTATGCATACATGCACATGAACACATAGGAACACTTAAACACAAACTTTCATACACATGCACTCCTGCATTTAGATGCACATTTGCACACACATGTAGAGACACATCCATAGTCATACATATGCATTGGCACACACACATGAACACATATACACACATGTGCTCTCATGTGCACATGCACATGAACTTATGAAAACACACACACACACACACACACATGTACACAAACACCCACAAACATGAACATAAACTCACATGCCCTCATACATGCACACATGTAGTTGCATGCACATGCACACACACATACATGCATGGTAGCACACGCACGCACGCACCCACACTCATACAAACAAACCTCTCTTTACATACATAGTTTGCATACACATACATACGCACACATACATATGCATGTATACAGACATAGAAATAAACACACATACACACATTTGAATGCACATCAACACACATGCACACACATGCACAAAAACTTACACACTAACATATACAAATATGAACACATGCACATGCATAAGCCAACATATAGAAACACACACCCAAGCATAAATAAACACACAAGCACACACACAAGTACACATACATGTATACAATAACATATACATAGTTGCATGTGCACACACACACACACACACATGTACAAGTTCACATGCACACATGCATGCAAACACACATACATGGATGGTTGTAGAACACACAAACACACACTACTCACAGAAACACGTATGTGTGCACACATGCGCATACTTTCTTCAACATGCACACGTGCACATGCTTGCACATACATACACATATCACATGAACTCTCGCACCCAAACACAACCAAATATAGCTACACACTAAGGCACGAACTCACACACACGTGCATACATACAGACACACATGTACACACAACATGCACAAACAAGTACATGCACACACATATGCACAACTATAGACATGCACAACTATAAACATGCACAAATGCACATGAACATACAAACAAGCATACACCCACTCACACTTGCATGCATCAACATGCACACACATGCATTTACATGCACAACCACACATAGCACACAAACAAACACATGTATACATGCACACAAATACACACTATCACTCACAATGTTGCATAGGAAGACACACACACAAATCCACTTAAGCATGCATATGATCATAGGCACACTTTGACACATGCATGTGCATGCATAGATGCACACACACATACACACATGCACACACACACACACACATACATATGCACATGTATACACACATATGCATGCACACACATGCATGCACATGCACACCAATACCCATATATAGGTATAGAAGCACACATGCACAAATGCATACACCTATGCATGTACACACATACATGCTCATATATACACACATGTACACACCCATAAATGCTCATATATACACACATGTACATGCCCACACATGTGCATATGCATGCAAACACACACATGTGTATGTGCACATTCACTCACATGCACACACAATTATATATACACATGCACACGTATTCTTGCACACTTGCACAACACACACATAAGAGCACACATGCACAGAGGTACACACACAAAAGCACATACACACAGACAAAAATATCCTCACATGCACACACATGCACACACATGCACACATGCGCCCATCCACACACGCATGCACACAAAAGCACATGCAGAGGCACATACACACACACAAACACACACATGTATAGACATAGGAACTCAAAATGGACACACAAGGGCTCACAGACATTGACTAAAAGGCACAAACACAAACACACTCACACAAAGATGGGACACAAATGTAGACACATACATGCATGCACACACACACAAACATAGAAGCACACAAACACACATGCATATAGACACACCCACACACACTCACATATGCACATATACAGACACAAAAACACAAGAATAAACATGCACACACATGAGCATGTGCAAAGGCTCATACACACCCATGCATACAACTTATGCATACACACACACATACATGCATATGCACATCAAAGTATGCATATGCACACACATGCAGATATGCACATGCACACACACATGCATACACAACTACACTCTCCCACACATACACATGTATACATACATACATGCATGCATGTTTGCACACGTACACATGTGCATAGATAGACATGTCAGCACGTACACACACATTCCCACAAACACATGCACACACATTCACAAAAGACAAACACACACACATACACATGCATGTAATATACAAACATGCACACACACTCACGCAAATGCTCACACCTACAAACATACACAAGTGCATCCACAAACACATACACATACACAAGCACAAATACACAGGCATACATGCACAAGAACACATGAACAAATAAACATGCACACACACACACACAAATGTACACACTCTCGCACATGCACAAATACACATTTTTATACAGATGCATGTATGCACACATACATGGACATGCTCATATGCACACTTAGACCCACACACGAAGACATGCCCACACACATTCATGCATAATTTCAATGCACACATTCACAAACAAACATGTTCCCACGCACATGCACACACACACACACAAATGCATAGGCACACACCTACACACACACACATACACTTTTATATTTTTGAATATTTTATTTTCATGAGATTTTGCATACTTTATTATATGTTTTGATTAATAAATAATTTTTTAAACAAAGATAAACTATATCTCCTCAACATCTATAAGTGTAGCTTTATTATCCAATTTGTTATATTTAAAAAATGTTTTTAATTTAACTTTTTTATGTATTATAAAACCCTCATTCTCTTATCATGTGCATGTTTGATCATTATGATTTCATTGTATTATATAACTTGAGATAATCTCTTTTCAATTCTATATAGTTGCCAAAACATAAAAATAATAATTCATTATTTTTAATGTTTATTAACTTTTGTAATTTATAGTAATTTCAAAAAAAATTTGATTGATAGATTTTAATTTGTATCTAAATGGATGGGATGATACTCATGATCTTGTAACTTGGAATGGAACTTTTCCATGTAATTTATCTTTTTTTTTCAAACTTTCTTTTTTATTTGTTTAAATTATTATGTAACTATGATATTTCTCCCGTGTCACATTTATATGTCAATTATTTGGTTACAGTAAATGATTACAATTTAAGTCATTTTTTGATTTATCATACATTTATGTAATATTTAAATAATAATTTATTATAATTTATGATTATCTACTTTGGTAAATCACATTAATTCAAAAATAGGTCTTTTCAAGATGAAACAAATGAAATAAGACTCATGTTAACTAGTTGTGTCATTAAATGTTTATTTTTTGTATTTTTAAATGTTTAATCTGACTCATACTTGTAAGCTCTATCTAACTAAATGTTCATTTTTATATAATTAACTATTTTATTTTTCTTAGAATTTTGTGATGCCTTTGTATAAATTTTGATTCATGCATGTGTTTAACGACCAAGCACATTAAACTCAACATCTTTAGCTTCTTTGAATGTAAGTTTCCAATACAATTTATCTTATTTCTATAAATGTTTTTCTTTTATTTTGATGTGTTATTACATGGCTCTAAATTTTCTCTAAAGTGACATTTGTATAGCTTTGCTTTGAATATTTTACTTTGCTTTTATTTATCTTATTTTAACTTTAATATTTGTCAATTGAATATTCAAATAAATATTTATTATTATTTATGTTTGTTTAATTTTATTATTCATAACAATTCCTAACATATTTCAATGGAGATAAAATAATCATCATTACATTTTTCTTTGTTAGCCTTATCCAACAAATATTCCTTATTATAATTTTAAATATTTACTTCTAAATGATTTTGGCATCTTTCATGAGTCATTCCAATTAATGATTTAGCAATTGAGGTTGTTACATTTCATGCCCTTAATTTCTTTGAGTGTAGCAGTACTACACAATTTACTTAATTTCTACAATTTTTTTCTTTGATTTGGTTATATAACAAAAAAAAAAAAAAAACTTCTTTTGTAATTCATTTTATTAAATTATATTTCTTCAACTTATCTTATGTAGTGCACATATATATCTAGTTAATATTAAGTTAATAATATATTATTACCTTTTTGTTTTTTCTCTACTTCATAATATTTCCAAATGAAACCAAATGGAGATGAATAAACATTGTTGGCCTCTTGTCGATGAGAAAATTAAATATTTATTCTTTTTTGTTAATTATTTTTTTTTTTAATTTTTTGGCAAGTCTTATAAGAGTTTTTATTTGTAATAATTTTTATGATCAATGATAATACATTCCATTTGCTTCATATCTTGAAATGTAACTTTCTTATGAAAGTATTCCTATTTTTTTTTTAATTTTTGGCTTTAACTTGGTTAAATTATTACAAAACTGTAGTGCCATGTGTACTTTACATTGCTTTAATTTATTATACTAGATTGTTTCAATTTATCTTATTTTAGCTTTAATATATTTTTACTTAATATTAAAAAAATAATTTATCATTATTTATGCTTAATTTCTTTTCTAATTCATAGTAATTCCAAATGAACTGTG